>JAQBSW010001200.1:0-137500 GCA_029291075.1 Eudiplozoon nipponicum | reverse complement strand
TAATTAATTTTTTCTCGGAGCACAACCTACCCATGAGTAGGACCCGATTTAAATTTAAATTGTGTACACCTGAAAAATAGCAATTAAATAGTTAAAATTCGCATTCGAGGTATTAATTCATTTTATTATTGTTAAAAATAAACTAAATAGTTTGTTGGCACGACAAAAATTAATCTATTATTTTATATGTTACTTAAAAATTAACTAAGAAAATGCAAATATCATGTTTATTTTCGTTCTATGCATCACATGAATGAGGGGAAATGTGTAACAATTTGTTGTTTTTGCATGTAAAATATCACTACGCGATTTATTTATCCAGTAAATAAGATCAAATCGTCAAGGGAACTATTTACATTATTTCTGTTAAAAAACTTTGAACAGTTAATTTTACTAATCGAAAAACTATAGTAGTATGAAGAATAGTAGGAAGATATTTTCCTGGCGTAGGCTTCAAAGATATAAATTTGCATTTTTATGATGAAGCTTAAAATTACATTAAGTCGACGCTTTAACAAACAGTTAGTTGATAGATGAATAGGAATACTTAAATTTTAAAAGCATAACAGCAGACAGATTGTAGAAATCACCAATATGGATCAAATTACCTACCTTAAAAATGAAGGTTTGGTTCCGTAAAAGCCCGTTATAATATATTCAAAAAACGTTCAATATCAGACTATCCCGGTATTTTAATTCTTGTTCGTGAAAAATATTAACTAGTGATCCTATTATATCTCTTTGTATTGATTTCATAAATAACTATATAAATTATCACATATTGCAGCTAAGCGGCGTGGAGAATTCCGTTGGCGTGTTTCCTTTTTGCTACATGAAACTATACACGCAATCAACTTATGCTCGTAATTATCACGAATTTATCAATTTCTTATGCTTTAACAGAAAATTTTTAAACGAAAAATAATGTAGTATTCACTCACAGATTTATTGGCGAAATAAAATATTATTTCAGGCGTAATCAAAAGTTCGGCCTTTTATGAGAAATAGTTATTTAAATTGAAAAATGCTTCGCAAGATGAAACATAGCTTAATAATAAAACAGGATTATGTATCATAGACAAAGAAATTAATTTTTCCTCTCATAAATTGACAGCAATATCTAGTATATCGCGATGGGAATTTAGAAGAAAAAAGAAAATGAAGTCCCCTGTAGTCGCAAAAGCCTTATCCGCAAGTGCTCAACACATTATTTATGGCAATCCAACTGCAGACCATGAGCATAAAAAATTTTGCTTTCAGAGCACATGTAAATCCGCCTGATTTTTTGTGTGATTTCTATGAAAATTATGCTTGAATTTTGTGGAAAATTTCTATTTTTTTAACAGCTTTGTCCAGACTAAAATGTTTTGGAGTCGTATTTCTAGTTTGTAATTAGTAAGCCTGCTTTTTATTAATGTCATTCAATAACAAAACCTTACAATTCTCAATCGGCATTGCGAAACATTACCTTAAAATCCATTTGTTTACCACTAACCTAGTATATTTGGGTTGCGAAAGCAAAATAGATTACATTAAATAAATCTGCTGAAGTTGCCTACTTTGAAAGCAAGTTCAAGGCTATTGAGAGAAAAATTGTAAAATGTCATATCGTTTACTAGAACATTAAATTAAACAACGGAAGAGCGTGCAATTTTAATTTTTAACAAACTTTTCCAACGGATTAATTGAAAGTGATATCTGCACGTAAGAGTAAAATATTCGAATCAAATCCCCAATTATTTTATTATTATAATCAAGGTTGCGGTCTTGATATAAACACCTTACCCATTAATTACTTACATATGTTAATATAAACTAAGAATTGTATAGTGTAGAAAAGGCAATTCATCTAGTAGACCGGTTTCGTCCTTATTGGGAACTCATCATGTACTGGCCATAATTTGCCGCGGACAGGATTAGATCCTGGGCACGTCTGCTTCGGAATCTGGTGCTCTAACCACTGAACCATCCTGCCGCACACTACACTACACACAATTTTCAGTTTTATACTAACTAATGTAACTTTGTTAGTCTATTTTTTCCTTTAATTGGAGCTCATATGGCATCCATTTAGACCCAAAGTTCCAACTAACCATCCCCAATCTGTCATTACTGAACAGGCACCACACTACGTGGGGAAGTGGCATTGAAACGAACATTTATATAATTAAACGAACATTGGTTTCTTTGGACGAAGATGTATACTTCAAGCTCCGTAGACTTATTCAACATTAATTTGGTAGTTTCGAGAAATAAATATGCGTGTTAGTAGGTGCGCAAGTCTCTTTGCCATATCCTGTTATTCGATAGTTTTTTAACCAATTATTTCAGATTAGTAAACAGGAATTATGTCACATCTTTAATTATATCGCAGATTAATTGGAAAGCTCATTGCACAACTTTGACAGCAGTGATGCTATCACATCCTTGTCAACTCGATTTCCGAAATTGCTCAGTTAATTAATTTTACTCAATAAAATTTGGATTGTAGCGTAGTCGGAACCAAGTTCATTTAATTTAATTATGTTTAACATGGAGAGATTTCAGGCTTAATCGGGAGTTATGTATTGCAGTCATTCAGACAATTAAAAATAGTCAGAAAATAACATAAGTTTTATTGTTAATTTTTAAACTTTTCGCTGGTCTGTGTGCTAAACGAGCAGAAAATTACTAAAAGCGATCTTTATCAAAACAATATTCAAATACGTCAATAGTCTGAAGTAGCCAAATGGATTTTAAGTGACGATTCCGAAGTTATCCACAGTCTCACAAAATAGTGAACGTAGATAGTTAGAACCATGCTTTTATTCCATGGAACTTTTTATTATTACATGGCACAACTTTTCAATTAAAAATATTCTATTTATATTTAGTACTGGCTTAATATGTGAATTAAAATAAATTTATGAAATATGTCAATGCTTGAATATAAGAATCATAAATTCTTATTTATAATTAAACGTATTTAACTGTTAAATACGGATTAATTTTTTTCGGAGAAGCTAAAAAAGCGAATCAAATTCGCTTCTAAATTAATCAAAGTCGTGACATATATATGAGTATGCACCCATGCACGTTTATGCTTATGTTTAAGGATTAAACGCAAATTTTAGAATCGTCCGTTTTCATGTCGTCAACAGCTCAATTTGCCCAAGGCAAGTGAATATCTAAAATCTCGTTCAAACTCACTCGCACGTCAACGTATTCTCTTTTAAAAAATAATGCCAAATCTTGCTTGGACCAAGGCGGATCGATTCATGATTTCGCAATAATAACTCACTGCGCATTAGTCAATTGCTTTAACCAATAAATAACCCAAAAGTTGGATATCAAATTTGTTGATTATCTTATATCAGCTCCAGGTTTAGCAGTTTCCAGTTTATTATGGGGTGACTTTTTCAGGCCCTTGTCAGCATTTTCTATATTTTAGTTAGAATTTCAACTGCCTTATTATTGAAATTTAAATTTGGCTAAGCAGCACATTGATCAAGTGAACTGAATGAATACAGTAAATTATTTAAATTTAGGTTGCGATCTTGATGTAAACACCAGTCTCATTATATATATTCATTTGCTAGTTTATATATATATATATATATATATATATACATCTTTCAGTATAAACTAAGCGCAGTATAATTTAGAAAAGGAAATTAATCTAGTTGACAGGTTTCATCCCTATTGGAAACTATTCATGTACTTCCCATAATTTGCCTTGGACAATCAATGATTAAAGAAGCGAAACCTTAAAACCCCACATCTTAAGAAAAAGTATTCAATTGACCACAGGTTTTACATAAGTTGGAAATTAGTCAAAAGAATCTAAAATGTATATATATATAGAGTTCCTGGTTGTCAATATCTGTGTGACATAGGCGACTAAAAAGATTTATTTTGAATTAAATAAATGGGTCAGTTGCTTACATTAAAATCGCAACCTTGATTAATAGTTATTAGTATCAACACCCGAGCAATCAATTTTAGTTTAATTATATTCACCTGTCTGTCTTTACATGCTAATAAAGTTTGAAAGATCTGCAGTAACTATTTTATGCACCACTGAGAATAAACTATTTTCCATCATATTTTTAATGATTTTTTTAAAATTTTTATGTATTAAATGAGTGATATCCAAACCAAATAAGCTGACAGAATTGGAACTACTTATAGAAAAGAGAAAAAAGTAATAATGTAAACTGGTGTTGAACTGTCACACTTCGATGGAATTAATTTCTAGCTGGGGCCGTGAATGAAAAAATATCGTCCATTACTAATGAGGGCTAGTGAGGTGGTGCGCTTTCTATGGTCTAATTCAGTGAATACTTGGCAGTACTAATGTTCCATTTGAATAGACATACAGGCGCATAAATTATTGTACTTGCGATAGGGTTCAGTCTCCATCAAATGAGATGGAATACATCTCGCAAATGATAGAGCAAATCTCTAGATAATTCATTTTTTAAGTAAACATTGTATAATGGACTATTCCTCTAAGCGGGACATGTAAATTATTGCTAGGACTACAGGTAAGAATACAGTTAAACAATAATTGATTGCGCGGGTGGTGGTAGAAATTCTTGAAATCAAGTATGTGAGCTTGAAGTAAACACCAATCACATTGTATTTAACCAGTCGTCAAACAACATAACAAACCTACCGCCAGTCGCACGCACTGACGCGTTTCAACCTTCCATGATCGTCATCAAACTACGACGTCAAACTGACTAGTGAGGATCGCACCGCATTGCATATATATGGAGAGCAAAATTGGATATGCGGCTCTTACCTCTAGTAGTCTTGCATACATTGTACGTGACTGGAAATGTCGACCGCACAATTTATATGCAGTCACAAACATTATCTTTTTGTATCTTTCGCCACATGGAACACTTTTGCTTTTCATATATATACAATTCTGTTTGATCCTCGCTAGTAAGTTTGGCGTCGTACTCTGATGATGATCATTGAAGGTCGAAAAGCGTCAGTGCGTGCTACTGGCGGCAGTTTTGCTGTTTTTCGACGACTGTTTTAATACAATGGCATTGGTGTTTACTTCAAGCTTACAGGTAAGAATGTTAGTTAATGAATGGATACTTAAGTTGCACTTTGTATCAACGGTGTTTTGCACATGCGTACGAATCCAAATTAGACTTTATGTCAGCAGCACTTAGTAATAATTTAAATAGGCCTAAATATAATGTGTAAAGCTAACAATATAATACATAATTCTGCGTCTAGGTTTCAAGTGTAACTCTGATGGTCATTAACTTGCATCTGCAATTAATATGGTACTATTCATATAGAGATTATGAACAATCTTTTTAGGTTTTTGTATAATAGGGGTTCAGGAGAAAATCTGAAATAATTAGCTTTTCTGTCAGTGCAAAGTATTTGACTGAGTAGCAATGATATTTGACAATAATACAAGACAGAGTGCGACAATGCTCAAAACTATGTCCTTTTCGATATCTTAACAAAAGAAATGGAAATGGTAGAATTGATGCTCTTAACCAAAGAGGATTTTAAGAGATTAAACAAAATATTCACGTAGAATGTCTTTGGAACCGATCAAATAAAATAGAATGAAAAAATAAAACTAAAATCATTAAATATAACTATTCTAATAATCCAAACTGTAGATAAATTGAAAAGAAGTGGAAGTCAAATATAAACAAACGAATCAGCTCCTATTTAACATAAACAAGACTTGGAAAACGACAAAATCTCTATAGTTTATACATTCATTTTAACGAGAGAAAAAAACTATATTTTTTGCGCGATTGCAATTATTAATTTAAAATTTTAGTCGAGTTAGTTGCAAGAAATTGGCAGTCGAAACATTCGTTCAGGTTGACCAAATATTTAAAAGTTAACATAAAAATTATTCAAATAAACACAAGACTTACAAAAGATATTTTTATTGCCAAATTAATTGAGTTTTCCCTATTGACCTTTATAATGAGGCAAATTGTTGAGAAATTCTGTTCAATAAAGCTGTGAAAAATTCCAGCAAAACTAGATAAACAAAGTTTCTTAATATATAAGTATTGATTTTCGTTAAAATGGGTAGTAGTAAAGAACTACCAAATTGAAATATCATGCGGTGTCTACTTTTAATGCATTCTGGCAGAAATTAATGCATCAACTGCAGTTACATTGTAACATGTTGCGATTTTACCTAGAAATTCATGTTATATCCGCTTAGCTCGATTTATTTTGGTTTATCTTAGATTAATGTATACACATAATTGTAATGAATTCTAATGCATATTTAAGATCGAGTTATTAACTTCATTTGAATTCAAGTTGTTTATTAAATTAAGAGCAATTCAGAAGACTTGGTAGTACTGAAATTGTGGCCTCACAAATTAGGAAAGCAGATTATTATAATCAAGGTTGCGGTCTTGATATAAACACCTGACCCATTAATTACTTACATACGTCAGTATAAACTAAGAATTGTATAGTGTAGAAAAGGCAATTCATCCAATACACTATACAATTCTTAGTTTATACTGACATACGTAAGTAATTAATGGGTCAGGTGTTTATATCAAGACCGCAACCTTGATTATAATAATTGTTATCACCACCCACGCAACCAATGTTCGTTTAATAGGAAAGCAGATGTCCATAATGGCATGCTGAGTTGAAATGTCTTGAGTTGTGCTCACGTGGAAGAAGTCTTATAACAACACATAAAATGAAGCTTTTCTTATTTACTTCACATTTCCGTCAATTATTTGATAATTCTATGAAGTCTAATCGAACATTTTTTGACATAGGATGCATGTTGCAGGACATGCTAAATACCATTTATTTCAATCCATGCTCCTGGTCAAACTTTGTATGGTTTCTAAATTTACTTATGCTAAGAAAACAGTTATCTTTTCGGAAATTACACATTTACTCGGTGTGTAGAAACGTAAGTAATTAAAGAGGTCTTGTTGATATAACAGCCCGCAAAACGACGGTTTCAAAACACAGTGTATGCAATATATGCGTAAATAAAGTTCATGAGATAACGCTTTTATAGTCAAAATCATGATTCAGAAAACGTAACCAGATTCAGGCCAATAAATGAGATGAAAGTAAATTGAAAAAAACCTCTTTGCTGATGATAACTAACAACACCAATAGTTTGCATTGTTTTATTGTTTATTACATGTCTACATTCTGTTTAACACGTTTTACTCTCATCTATGACTTGTGCTTTTTAAAGTAATTTCTTTCAAAGTGTTTTTTTTTCATTTTCAATGTTAACTAATTAAATATTCATCGTCTACGCGTTTAAACATAAAATAAGTATTCCGCAATCGCTGCCCAACTTTTAATGGGTTCCTATAAGAAAAGTTGAAACGGATTATGCGAATACAAAACATTTTTAAATTTTACCATTCACTTTGGCTTTTTTTCCTAACATAGTTTATAACGCATGTTAAAATACGTTTTGTAGACTGGAGAGGAATGAAAACTCCATTTTAGAAATAAGCGCACAAAATTGGTAAACAGCAACCTATTGTAAGTACTGCAACGTCATAGTCCGACAATACGTTGGGAGAGTCGAAACATGCGAGTAGGTATGTCTGACAGAATTTATGCTGAGTTGTGCGACACGTTAAAATTCAATTGGTTTTCACCTCACGTGCAAAAACTTAATTTAAATAACAATTATATATCTATTTGCGCAATGGGTGAGCGGTAAAAAATAAATTCCATCATTTAATTTTTTGTAAATATAAAAACTAAATGAATTTTAATTTGTTACATATTTTTCAATTTGCCTTTACTATTTCGTTATTTGAAAATACGCAGCTGACTTTTTTATCTCAAATTTTAATTGAAATCTCTTTGCACTTGCATTTATTATATTTTCGTGAGTAAAAAAATATGCATGAATTTGCATATAACTGAAAATTTTGTTTAGTGTGCCTCAGGGTGGATAAATGGTTAGAACAACAGATTCTAAGTTAGACGTGCCGAGTTTCGAGCCATGCCCGGGGCAAAGACTAGACAATACATTAAGTGTTCCAAATAAGGACGAAAGGGATTCACTGGACTAAGTCTATAAACCAAATTTGCGAGCATGGTGCAAACACTAATCCCATTGAATTTAACCAGTCATCGAACAACATAGCAAAACTACCGCCAGGCGCAACGCACTGACGCGATTCAACATTCCATGAGAATCAACAGGGCACTGCGGAAACCTATCCAGCGAGGATCTAACCGCATTTTGTACTTATGGAAAGCAAACTTAGATACGTGGCTCTCACCCCTAGTAGTACCGCATACATGGAAATGTTGGCCGCAAAATAATAAATTATTAATTTAAACTCTCCAATTGCTCATACCTTTCATTTTTAACTATTGGGTTGTCTGTCAGTGATTTGTTATGCACATTTATCATAATGAACATTTTTTCGTGAGTATGATTTGTGTGGCCATGAAAATGGTACAAGCAAATAAGCACAAACATTTAACTTAAGATAGTTTTAGCGAAACTAGAATACATTTCGATTCTTGAGAGACAACCGTGTCATTTCAACATCTTAAAGATGCACAGAGCAACATGAGAACTTATTATTTTATTACATTCGATTTATTTCGCGTCTCTTCCTCCTACATAACTTTAAACTTAAACATTTTACCCTCGATCTTCATCCCACTCACACACACAAATTACTTTCGGAATCCACAATTGCCACTGTTCTACGCTCTCAAAACAGTTTTCTACCGTAATAGCTAATCTCTTGGATTTCTTGGATTTCACAGCAAGAACATATTTGTTTCACATACAATTTAAAAATAAGACACTAGTATGGAAATTGTGCCACGTTCATGTTTACATTTGGTAACAAAGTACTTAAATAGTTGCATGTCTGAATTAACAATAGCATGATTAATAAATCCTCTTTTGCGCGCCGGATAATAATCAAAGAAAATTTAAATTTATTGACACGAACTAACACCGATCATAATTGTCGTAAAACACATATTCTCCCTACCTTGTTTACTAAAAAATTGGTAAACATAACAAATTATATTATTTTTGAATTTATTTATCAGCGGGAAATCGTTACGACTTTATATCAAAGTTGGAAAATCTCATTTTTTGTCCAAATTCGCTTTCGTTTTTCGTTTTAAAAATAGGGATCTTACATTCCTTCAAACTATATTCATTACATATGCTTGTGTGAATTAATTCTGTTCGACAAATTTACCTGATGCAACAGTAGTTCCGTGCCTGATTACATTTATGCAGTTTAGCAGGATTGCGTGAAAGATCTCTACTAACTCTGAATTCATTCACAATATCCTTTCTTAATTGGACATTTCTAGATCAAATAGCCCACCCTATTAAATCAACATTTGCAGAGTCTTCGTAAATCCAAGCATTTTAATATGTTTGAATTCTTAGTTCCAATTAATAAACTGTTTACTTTCACTATAACATTATTTTTTTCTATTTAGAGTTTATTTGATAAACCTTTAAATTTATCTCAATACCTAGAAACCGAAACAAATCAAAAGTGCTAAATATAATGGATGATTTATTTTCGTTTATTTAAGGAAGAGTCTATAAAACACAACTGCATTTTTATCGATTATGTGTGGTTTTTTCTAATGGAGAAAATCTCAATGTCAAATAAATAAATATATCAGAAAATAATCAATCACATTACGTGATACGACAAGAAGCTGAAAACAACATCTAAAATCGACTTCAAAATAGATTAATGCCATCGAAATTGATAAACCTTGATTATAAGGCACACATCTTAGAATGAAATGCGAAAATACGTACAGGCCATGACTTAAAGTTTGTACTTTTTTGTGTTCAGAAGCGTTCAGATGAGGCACCACGTTGTTTTTCAAACACTAAGGTTAAAGATGTAGTAGAATTATTCGCCTACAAAACTGACCGTTTCATTGCTTTTGAAAACTATTTCTAAATAATAATTCCAAATATCAGTAATTAAACTATCTATGCTACTCGAAAATCATTTTTTTATTTTCACATACTTATCGTCAAAAACATAATATTTTTTTGTCTTTGTTTCATCAACTTTTATTAAAATTTTGTTATTATATAAACAGAAGCTTTATTTTGATCATTTTTTCTGGAGTTCTATTTCAAAGGTTTCATTTGTCAAACAATATGTGGTCGGAAAAAGGTTAATAAAAATGCAAAATGAACTTTGGATTGACTGAGATTTTTATTTTCAAATAGAAACGCAATCCATTGCACAGCACAGTTAGGTCTACTGAAAACGGGACAGATATTGTCCGAGAATGATCTGCCATTTAATTCACCACGATTTACGTTGCTTTTCAGACAACCATTATTGTAATATATGACGTTGTGTAAACGTAATGCAGCAGAATATTTATTGTGCAAAACTGCTACGCAAAAAAATAAGAAGAAAATGTCAAATCATATCCATTGATCAGAAGGAAGATGCGTGTCATATTAGCAATTTTTCTGTAGATTTATGTAAGTGAACGCATATTGCTTGTTCCGGTGTACGCAGATTTAAACAAAAATCCTATTAGTGGTTATATAAGAAAACAAATTTGATTACAATATTTTTATCACTATCAACACAAGCAATGGTCGTTTAAAGGAAATGTCATTTTAAGTTGTGACAACAGTTGCATTATAATTAATATCGCGGCTGCATGAATGTTGGACGGCTGACATTCGTTTGAAGTACAATGTTTGCGAGAGGCATGAGCCGCACTTATAGTTTGTCATACATTGTATATTCATTATTGATTGATCAACGTGTTTCATTTTCTTTCCGGCTCCGATGCGGATCATAGAAGCTCGAATCAGGTTATTACATGAGTTAGATTGTTATCGTGATATGTTTATATATATATATATATATATATATATATATATATACAAAATTATAAAATTGAAAGTGGTTGCAATTTGTTGAACATTCATTTTCATTTTATATCACTACCCGGGAAACGAGCGATTGTTAAATTGTATAACATATTCACACACATAAAATTTACAGTCGATATTTCCGGCCAAACGAAATGTATGCAAGACAATTGGAGTTGCACGAAGCATTTCCGAATTTTCATTCCTTACTCATGCCTTGGTGTATGTTTCATTTTAGTCCGTTTGTCGCTGTTCTCTAAAGACTTTAATAAAAAGTCGTAACACGTCAGTACGTGAGTCTGGCGCTACTTTTTTCTGTAGTGCGACTGGTTAAGTAAGCTAGAATTTACGTTTATACGAAGTCCCCAAACTTGATTGAAATAATTATTTAAAATACGCGCTAAATGGACAATTGCTACTGTCCCTTCGATCTGTTTCTGTCTGATATTTTTCTTCTCTAATCTGGATACTAAAATTTTTGTACGCAGACGCTTATTAGATAGATAATGCTTAACAAGGCACATGTTGGGCAAAAAGGATGAAAATACTTCACTTTCATTTGGTCCAGTGGAGAAATGATAGCTGACAGGACACTTAACGCATTTCGCCAAACCTTTGCAGCAATTGGTTTCCTAGGAACACGTCGTTGGATAATGGCTCTTATTAAGTGCAAAATCGTCAATTCATACCATGTATCGAACAAATTATTTTTAGACTTAAATCAGTTTTAAAATATAATTCGTTTATTGCATTCAATGCAAGTTGATACATAAATTAAAGCAAGGGACAAAACATATTGGTTGTAAATATGCTGATATTGCGTAATTTATCGACTCTAATAATTAGTATGTTAAAAGATATAATCAAAAAATCGTGCTATATTTACTTAGAAGCTACCTAATTTGATCAAATTAGAAAAACAAGTAGTGCCAAATTGTGGAATTGACGAAGAAATCAAACTTGAATGATAATAATTCATGGCGAGAAATGACTCGATTACAGAATATACATTTATATATATATATATATATATATATATATATATTCTATTCATTACTCTTATATTCTTGTGCTTTATAGTAAGCGATGCATTCTTGTACTTTAATAAGGGCCATACTGCGGAGTCTCTCCGTGTTCACAATAGCAGTTCTATTTAGACTAACTTAATTATTCGCTAATTCTTTTCTTAAGGTAGGTATATATCCCACTAACATTCATACCAAATCTTCCACAAAAGATTGCGAAGCTACACTATCGCTTTCAACAAAGTACATTAGTTAAATGCACAAGAATGGATTGGGCTTCTTGTATAACGTGTGTTCATAATAACACAGATTGAAATAACAATTCATGTTTTTCTAATTCCTGATGCTCGGCGGCTAAATCTAACACTCCCACGAGCCAATCCCCGCTTCAATCTTTCACCATATGAAGATAACTATCTGTCATTCAAATCAATTCTAAAGTGTGCCTTTGTTGTGTTCTACGTCTGATGGGTAGCTGATGCATTAGCCTTCTCCCTATGGAGCTGTCATCGTTCCCCAGGATAACTGATAGAGTGCCACAGCTCGGAGCATATCGATCATATTAATATAAATGGTCAAGTTCCGGGCGTCCACTTTCTCCACTTGGCAGGATGTAGCGCCATGAGCACCAAATCAGCCACCAAAACTTACTTTCCGACTCGTTGGCGAGTGTATATGCGCTGTCGGGCATATAGATATTGCTTGTTGGCGCACAGAGCATAAGTTAGAGGTTTGTAGGTGCTCCTGTTTATCTGATAATATGCAGTGAAATCGAAGCCTTTGGGTGACGAATTTGTCTAGCATACGCAGCTGAACAGAAGAGGCCGTCGTTGTCAAAGCAAGGCTTGAAACTGTAGATGCTGCAAACCGTATAACTTACTCGATTAAATGCAATTTTCTTTACCAGAAACCAGGAGCCTCTTGGCATCAGCGTAGATATTTTTGACAGCATCTTCTGCAATCCAGCACAAAATTTTTGTTCTTTATTGGCCCAAAATCATTAAAAAGATAATTTAAGATATACTTCAGGACAGGTCGTTGACGAACGAGTGAATCGCCCTTTGTATCAGCTTCGGGTGAGTCCTTTATACCCCATAGTACTCGAACATATTGATAATGTCCATTTAGTGCATGTACTACCAAATTCCAACGACCGACGGGCTGGATGCCTGATTGTCAGAAGGAGTGCACGGAAAGCCAATTTGCAAACGCTAGCTTTAGGAAAACTTTGTGCACTGCAAACGTGAATTACGAGCCAAGTTTATTCCTAACAGTAAAAGCGAGTCATCCTTTTTGTCACATAAACCATGGGAGCACGATAGTCCTTTGCCTTGTTTGTTGCCACCGCGAATTCTTTAGGTGAGCAAGGCAAACTCTCATGGTTTATTTATAGTCGTTCACCTATAGCCAATTTTGATTGCAGCGAATTTAGAACCCGGATTTTTGGTGCAATCATGCTGTTTAACCTTATTTCCCACTCGTTCAATATTCCTGTCTCACAGAGCGCCAATGTGCTGCATATCAATTGGATTGGAATTCGGCTGTTTGGTCTCTCCTGTAGACCTATAATACGGAACACCATTGAGTCTTTTATTCAAGACAGAAAAAATTGCCACCGATGCTCGTAAAGTGGCGAACCTTGTTGTCATCGCGAAATGATCATTCTCGCAGAAAAACAATAAAAGCCTTGCTGTTCTATAAACGATATATATATCAGTCTGAACCGCTTCCATGGATACTGATGTTTTAAAGAATTGTTAATGATTTCACTAGACTAACTACCACTGTCCATTATGAACCAACATTTAAGGAAGCTGTTGATATGGGGTTCAATTGTAGTTCCCTTGGTCCACGTGAAATTGTTGGCATGCATGCTCGGCAGAGCGCCACGTTTGGAATGCTGATAATGCACTAACAAATTGGTCTTCTGTGGTTGCAAACCTCCGACTAATTCGTGTCATGATATCCGAGAGACCCTAATCCGAAAGTGATGTGAGTTCATATAATTCGTCAGACATTGCCGAAATTCTTGTACGGAGGTGATGCAATACTCGCCGTTTATATACCGCATACAGGATTTCTACTGGCAATACCAATTTGACTGCTACTGAATAATTGAAAATTTATTGGACAGCATCTTCTATAAACATTGTTTCTAAAGGACAGCCCTGCACTGGTACAGGGGTTTTAAGTTTGCCGAACCACAACTATAGTTTTCTATATAGTATTAAACCAAATAGGTTAGGTCCCTTATGTGGATTACTTCCGTGTTCACTAGGCGATATATCGTTTCCCTAAGCTATGATGGTCCAGTCTGGACAATTTGGATTTTTTAAGAGAATGTTGCCAGGCCATCTCAATGGCACACTTCGCAAGAACTTAGCTGATGTGATTATATACTTTACCTATGTACTTGTTTGTCGCCAAACTTTCATGTTTGGCACAATGCTGTTTTCCTTACAGATGGTCATATAACCATAGATATATCGGCATTATGAAGTTTTTTTGGAAATGGTCGTAGTCGCAGCTTTAATGGAAGAATGTCAATCTCATGTAAGTGCTGATTTCAAATTTACATGCATGCTTGATTTGGAATGTCGGTTTCTCATAAAGTAGCCACATATTACCCACGTGCTTGACTGCAGAAGCATATTTCCTAGCCAAATCCACCACTGCTAATAGATCCACATTTTCAACGTTAATTAGCCAACGGATTTGAACTCCGCATTAAAAGCAGAATGCATTTTTGCTGCTTTCAAACGCTAAGTACCATTTATGCATTCAGGTTTGTTACTCAAGAAATATTGCACACGGTAAATTGAAATTCATTTATTAGGGTATTTTGCTATTTTACACTGCAAAGGTAGTTAAATTCCATTGATTTTCTTAGAAAATTTGCGGAAGGTTTTTCTTCAGTCATAACTTAGAATGGATGACAATACTATTATTGTAATAAGAAAATAATTCAGAAATCTCATTTCCAAATTTATCTTTTAACCTTACAATAATAAACTTTCCTATGAACAAACATGAAGTATTTCCTCTATCTCAAACTTAGGTGTTTGGCTGGCTTTTCTCAAATCAAATAGCCTACGTATAAATTCGTATAATCTTTCTAAAAATATCGTACTGCGATGAGTGGTATCAAACCTGTAGCTTTCAACACGTGGCATTACGCCATCATAATATTTTTTCCCGGTCAGTGTAAGCTCTAACCAAGGTATTCTAAATGGGCATCGAGGTCAAAAGCTGATAAATTACAAAATCCTCCGGTTAACCGATTCAGGCTTTAAAACTTTCTGTGAATCTGTTCACAAGGTGTGATTTGACCGCTTACAAAATGTTTCCTGGCGTAGCCTCTTGGATTCCTTCCAATCAACCTATTACTCGTGATGCGCTAACAATAGGGCTTTAAAAAATTTTAGTAATAATCTCACTAAATATATTTGTTGTTACGCATCTAAATAAATGAAATACTGCAAAGCGTCTCCTCATGATATCGGCTAAATTATTAGCCTGGTGGAAGGAAGTGAACTGGCTTTGAAATGTTGGCGGCAATTTCTAATTAATCAATAACCTCTGTACATAAACCAATAAATTGTGACTATTTAATATTTTCTATCAACACAGATGTAAGACCTCTATCCTAATACTATTGACAATACTTTATTCTGGTATGGCATTTAAATGTGGAGAAATCTATTAACGTAAAAGTTTCTAACGCATTTCTCACCTCCGAGCTTGAGATTATCACAAAGGTCAATCTTCTCATTGATTCCTTAAATATGAAAATGTGTGTTTTACAAAAAATCTACTTAGTTGTATCTATTTCGTCAAACTCTCTCTAAATTGACAGCTGGTTTGAATAATACCTAAGCTATTTAAGATTTTTTTACCTAATATAATGAACACTAATAAATGTGTCTCCTTGTAGTGTTACCCATTTTCGTCTCTTACAGACTGGTAATCCTCTTTTTCACGGAATTTTGTCCTTCTTTACCAGTCTTATACTGCATTCTCTTATGCACTTTCTTATCTGAGGGAAAATATATCCTACAACTTTGTAGTATCCAAAATGGCATAATTCACGTGGACTACTCAAGCTTGCACTAGTGCTTTTCTTTTAGCTTTAACTGAAAATAGGGATTTCTATATCATGATCTCCTCATTTCTAAATGTCCAAGCCGTCATTCAATCCTAATAATATGGCATTAGAAGTAACAAATATCGACTGAAATGGTGCGTACATTTTCTAAATTTTTCTATACGTTTACATTGCGGGTGTTTCTAAAACTTGAAATTTTCGATATTTGTCTATCTTTAATTTTCTTTAACCACTCCACGTCCATAGTATAAATGGTAATGCTAAATAGTAATTTACCGTCATTCTTGCCAGTAGCTCAGCTTTAAATAATGTATTTATGATATTTTGTAAAATTTGATTTGCAATGCCATTCAAGAAAACAAAAAATAATTTAGTAGGTCGCTTATCGTAAATTCACCAAAGAGCAGTCACTTAACTTTGTCCCATTTAATTTGTCTATATAGATAAAAAATATTCCAGATATTTGGCCGCTATAATAGATTTGTAACAGGCGTGGCTGTCAAAATTTTTAGAGGGAGTTTTATTCTGCTAACCACCCTGTATAATGTCTGATTAGTTATTAATTCGTAATAGATCTGACACAGCCTTCATTGAGGCCTTGAATTCTTCAAAGGCTTCCTTTAGGTCTGATATGAATTCAAGGCTAATTTTGCGTAGAAAAGCTAGAATTAAGATGGAGTATAATAGAGATAATTCTGAAAGCAGCAATCGAGCCTAACAAGTGAATAATAAATAAAGAATTATTATATCAATTTGTTTTACAAAAAGTGTACATTTTATACGAACAAACTCATAAATAATATGATTAAAAATAAAGCGTGTGCAGTCGAGTTGGCTTCATGTATATAGTTTGGTAAATTTTATTTGGATAAACTCAGCACAAATGAGTACATTATCTTTAGAGTAAGGGTTAATTAAGTCAACTTAGGATGAAACAAAATTTATAAACTCTGAGAGTAACCACGACAAGACAAAACTAATATTGCAAAATTCAATAATAGCGACGGCGTCCAGGTGGCATCAAATGATAATCTTCTACTGCTTACATCCGAATCCACCAGTTATTTTCAGCTTTCATCAGAATTTAAAGCTATGCTTACACATTTGGTGGTTGCAAAACCGCAGTTCTGTTTGGACATTTTCGAAGCCTCGATGCTAGCGCAAGATCTCTCGTTATAGGCTCCAATATTATGTAACCAACACGATGGAAATGCAATTTGAATTTCCATTAGACCTGTCATATGCCGACTTTAAGCAAAGTGTATTCTGTGCCAAGCCTCAGCTTTATTGAGACAAACCATTACTTGGCGAACTTCCTCTGAACGCAATGCCACGTCTTAAGCTGTGTTTTTCCATGATAACTGAGTCTTTGACCGGAATGTAACGCATGAGGCCGTCATTTATATAGTTTTTAATCCTGCCATATATGGCGTTCTATCGTGCACGACTGAGGGACTGAATGAAAGAACACAGGTAATATTACCACCACATCAGGGTGGACGACTCCACGTATGGACCCTATTAAAACAGCGTGCAGATGAGACATCCCTTCTTGAATTTTTTGCGTTATAGACAAGGGTCCGTGAAAAATGCCTGCAGCCAGTATCAGCAACAGTTGCACTCAATGCATCGTCAATCGGGCAGTAACTTCATTATAGCTCACCGAGAGCATAGTCGTTTCAAGTTGCATACAGGGTTTAACGTGTCACAAAAATTTACCACGAAAGTGCTCACCAGAGTAAAGTCCCTTTGAGTGCTCATAATTATGAGTATACAAAAGAGGATCAGCAGAACACCCTTTGGTGTGCTATGAATCTCATGGCCCGCAAGAAAAATAAAACCTAGTAGATTTGATACGCAGAATGACATCTATTAAAGTTAAATAGTTCAATCTCTATACCAAAACTCCTGCCAATATACAATTTGATACTGAATCTGATATTTCAGTATTTCGTATTTATTGTCCCTTAAACAAGGTACCAAGTAAGAGAGAAAACCTGTGTCAGGCTTATGAAGTTTCGATGGAGATTGCGAATGAATATAGAATTAACTTATTAATAAATGGGTATACCTAACATTTCTTTTATTTGTGGAGCAAACCCACACAATCATGTTAGGTTAAGATTTTATTAAAAGACAGTTATGAACCCTTGATTGCAACAATAAAATTATGGCTCTCGAGGCCAAAGTGTGTGCGTTACATACAATCGATATGCAGCACCCTGATACAGGTTTGCACAAGCCCGCTTCTGGGTTGGCAGAAAGAGTTTCGTATCTTGTACGTCACTATATCTCATTTATTTGATTAAATCAAATGTCCCACGCCTACTGGCAATCGATTTAAATGACGACTAATGCCAAAGGACGGCTACGAACTACCCAAATTATAAGGTGCCTTCCACAAAATCTAGCCCATGTTACTCACGCAACGCAAGATATAATAAAGGCTGGAGTTCTGGAACCATACTCGTTTATGTTTCCACCTGTATTGGTCTACGTCACGCAAAATGATATTTGGCTCTTTTCTGCGGCTAATTTCTGTCAATTAAATGCAATGACAAAACATGACACATATATTAGGCTAATTGATGTTTCCTATAGTCTATACGTCTATTGAATAGGTCGATTTTGGTTATGAGATACTTGGGAGAGCGCTATCATCACAGTTTATTGTTATGGATCAGAGTACACAGTTCGAGTCGAAAGACTGTAATCAGTGATGCAAGCAGTTTGACATATAGCATTTCCAAGCTTAATACTTTCACCTCCAGACTAATGCAAACAATGAGCACCCGCAATGTACGATGAAAATGTAAGGTACTGCAGGTGCCACGACGCCCTGTGGTCCTTTTGAGACTTGCAATTTACTTTTTCAACAGCGTCAGACTTCGCTCCGGCAACCATAGTCTATGAAGAGCAGATGCAACTGCCTGACGAACTCGTAACCCAAGTACCTCACGAGCTCTGCACTATAGCTGATATTCAGAAGTGCCTCAAAAACAGCTTACGCAAGCCCTATGTGCCACCCAGTGACAAGCATATGCTTGATGACTTCACGCATCCATCTACAAGACAGGAATTAAATAATGATTTCGGAGGTGGAGTTCATGACGCTACACATTATAAATTGAAGTCTATATCGCATAGAAAATAGTGGCGCAGCGCACAAAACGTGTTTCACCAATATGCCTAACGGACCCTGCTTTGTAGCACACGATCACTTAAGTAGTGTCTAGGCCATATGGTAACGGGAAATGGATATATTGAAGTGAAAAATATAGAGGCCGAGAGTGTTAAAACAACTAAATTTGGAGCTGATATGAATACAAATGAAACTCTACATTGATGTGCACGAATTAATCAAAATGATGAAGGCTACAGCTCAGCTTCACAAGTGAATAATAACTAACTAATTATGTTGAAAATTCGCTTTATTAAATGATCGGTATTTATACAAACAAACTCTGATAAATAATTTGATTAAAGATAGACTGGCTATCTGTGATTGTTCTTAGAGATGGTGCGGATAACGTCAACAAAACTGTATACGTTTAAAGCAGAATTAAGATTAATTGAGTAAAGGATAGATGAAACGATAATGTTTAACTCTGCGGAAATCCGCATAAAAGAACCAACCAACACGCGCGAACATACAAAAAAACTAAGTCAAATAAATGAAAGAAAAAATAATTTTATGTAGCAAAGGCATTTATTATCTTTATTATTTCTTTCATTTCCAAATTACCTACAGTAAATGCAACAAATTTAACCGCGTAACGAAACCATGTCAGGTTTGTTTTATGTAGTCTGAATTACAGTGACTAAAAAAAATTTAAACAAATTCTCGGCTGTTTTAATAAAGGAATCTATAATTAACAAAACTGCAGATGAATTAAAAACTAATATCTTTCTGTCAATAAAAATTTGGCCAGGTTATAAAATGAGTTATGCGTCCAGAAAACAGTCAAAATTAAATCGTTGCTGAAAATGCATCAACGCGTAATTTAAATTCATAAACTCCTAATGCGAATGCATAATAGGAAACCAAGCGTGACAAATAAAAATAATAAAGGTGTCAAATTAATTACAATATGTAACTGTCATATCAAATATGCAATTTTTAAAGTTAAACTCCCTTTAAAGAATGCAGTGGCCACTCAAATGTCAATATGAATTAATATTTTACTATTATATGACGAGTCATCCACTGTATTACTTTAAAGGAATTTTTTTAAATAACAAGAAGAATTTCCTGTAAAATTGGTTAATTATTTATTTCATTACAAGTATTACGAAAAAACCTATACATATATAAACGAAATTAAATAATTATCGCCGGATTCTATTGTTTCTAGATACGTAGGAGGTCTACCTTATAAGTACTTGCACTTTGATGAATATGAAGCTGGTTATTTCTTAGGCAGTTTTACTTTTACAATTATTGAACTACACTCCTGCTTGGACGGTAAATACTATTTATGTGCGTTTAATTTATGTACTATTAGTGTTTCGATTTGATCAATCGATCATTTTTTTCCATAACAGTTCTTTTTCATTTATTCAGATCTGACGTACACATATTCGTGTGTTGACCAGTTTTTTTTATTTCAGACATATTTTAGTTTGTGGAATGTTTTCTTCATTCTTCTTGAGAAGAACTACCCGTTGGCAATAGGAAAAATTACAATTTCTAAAGGCTTGGCCGTAAATATCTGATCTTTCTTTGTTTTAGTAACTCATTTTCTTCATGTTTCTGTGTCATCAATAAAATGCGTTAGTTGGAACTTCATTAAATTTTCTTAATGAAAAAACTGTCGAATTTTTATTTCTCGTGCTTGCATATTCGTGAACTTTTTCATATTTTATATTTGAACATCCCTGTAGTCAAAATTAGCTACATTTTATGGGCATCACTAACATTGAAATTATTTGTGTTAATCAAAACGATGGAATATTTTCAAATTGTATGCTACAGCCAGTAATTGTGATCATAATAGTATGTTTGTTTGCCGGATTTTCTCAATTTTGATTTCCGGACTAAAAATTGCAACTGGTCGAGTAGCTTCATTCAACCTAACAACAAGGCATCAAACTTTAATATACTTATCTATGCATATATATATATATATATATATATATATATATATATATATATATATATATATGACATATCAGTTGTATCAGCCCTCCAGTATATTGTAAGACACAAAAAGCAAGTCTATAAGACACCAACTCCTTGTTAAAAAATAGAAGGCACTAATTCGTTACAAGAGAAATTATATATGGTATGTGATAATGAAAATTTTATTACCTTTACAGAATAGTCCAAAAAACAGATTAATTCCAAGAGTATAAAATTATTTTCATTCCCAACGAATTACCATACTTTCAATTATATATGTCTACACCAGAAATTTTCCTCGTTTTCTGCCAATACGCATTTTCCATGTTGAAGACGAGACGAAACTGATCAATACCAGAGAGGACCTCTTTGGTATCTGTTAAATACTGCTCGAAATAATACGAGTCTGTGATCAAATCATCAATGTAAGAATAGGTACGTGGAAGTTTTCTTAAAAATTTAGTTGATGACCATCTTAAATGTCTGTGATGACTAGTACAGACCAAAGAGCACACACATATATTCAAATAACCAAAAATGGATAATGACAGCCTTTTTTCGCGATACCTTCTTACTAAAGATTAAGAACTGTAAACAATTTGTGTTGGGATATTTCGCCAATAATATTTTTGGCGTTATTTATCGGATAGCGATTCGGAATTTTAATAATGTTGATGGCTCGATAATCACCACATAATCTCGAAACACACTAACGTGTTGTTTGGCTTGCATGTGAAACGATGATGTCCAAGTTACACAACTAAAACGTGTATCTACAAATGAACATCTCCTTATATTCAAATTGAAAGGCAAAACAAGGTTTGAAAATGAAAACATGGTGAGAGGCTGAAATAAAGGAAATAAACAATAAATTTCGTGCGACACCTCCAGTTCTAGCTCAATGCTTGAACATGCTTCTTCTGCTAGCATAAGTCCGGCTGCATTTTGTTTATCCATAAGACTTTGTATGTGGTTAGTTCCCTTTCGCTTTTGAATTTAGTAATTATTTTAATTAATACGCTAGGAGAACATACGTGCGATGTATCAACGATGTATTCTGCAATAGCATACGTGTATTCACCATTTCATATAAAACGGGCGTTTAAGTTGCAATGTTCTCTCATTCAAGTAAGTAACCGTCCGGTCGATCGACCTACGTAAGTTGATCTACAAATTGCGCATGTATAATGGTAAATAATATTAGATGTCAACATTAACTGCTGTTTCTCTTTGATTGCTGGTAACGGAAACGTATTACCCTAAATAACACTCGTAGTTTAACGGCATTAAATGTGCGTGTTAATGCCGCTTCAACTTTCTTTTGTGCCATTCGGGAAACTGCATCCCTCTTGAATTTGATGCTCAGGTAGATGACTTTCGTGGCTGATCCGAAATAGGTCCCTTTTTGTTTATTTCTCCTTTTAAAAATTGATTCAATTAATTGTCAAGGATAGCCATTAAACATTAAATCGTTAACTGCTTTATTACATTCGCTGTCTTTGGAATTGAGACTAACCAACCTGTCGATTCTTGAAAAGTAGCCACGAATTGATGATGTTATATTTAAACGGCACAAAACTGCTTTAGTGAAATTACTTTGTAGACCAGGTTGGTTTATGTTATTATTGTTCTTGTTATTTTACCATTAGTTTCGTTCTTTAATATTATGTCTAAGTAAGGCAGACAATCATCTTTCTCTGATATTTTTATGTTCGTGATTGCGACCTGTTCTTAAGGACAAGGAAAATATCACGTACCGTACATATTGAGCATATTTACGTATATCACATCTTAGTGATGTGTTTTCGAAATGCTCTAGAAAAATCTCATCCAACACTGGAGATAAGGGGCTCCCCATTGCCACATTATCAGTCGGTTTATAGATGCCTCCATTAAAACGAAACTGTATGTCTTTCGTGAATAATAAGATAAGCTTGCGTATAGTGTGACCTGGCACCGGCGATCGTAATATGTCGTGCTCTACCGCTTTGACTACAATGTCAATGGTTTCATCAATTGGAATATTTGTAAACAAAGACGAAACATCAAAAGTTACCATGATCTTGTTTTTAACATTTACAAACTCAAACGAATCGACAACCGAATAATTACCTAGTAGTTTGCGCAATGGTTCAGATATAAGAACTAACCATTTAAGCAATACATCAAACGGGGAATTGACCATTGATAAAGTTGGTCTCAAAGGACAACCTTTTGTGTTTTTTGGCAATCCGTACATTGTTGGTGTAGACGATCCAACTAGCTTGAGCTTCTGTGTAGTGGCTTCATCAATTAAACCGGCATCTGTCAAGATTTAAATTTGATTTATTACTTTGCGTTCAACTTTGTCTGCCTCATCTGATTTATTGTCTAGACACGTGAATTTTGTATTGTCATTCAACACGTTTTCCATCATTTGTACGTAGTCAGATTTGTGCATTATAACGACGCTCTTGCCTTTGTCAGGGCGTAGTGTTTTGATGTATGCATTTCTGCTGATATCCTTAAGCGCATTTAAATGTTTTTGAATGCTGTTCTGCGCATTTGGACGATTTCAAATAGAAAGCCTGGTAAACTAATATATCCGTGAACCAGTTTTTATAGTCAATAATAGTACGTTCTAAGTCGGCTGTCTGTTCAATATTATTTCAAATGCTGCCTCAATATCAGAATCGCATTTATTAGAAGGATGTATTCCATTTTAACTTATCAAAAATACCAATCGATCAACTAACAATGGAGGCACTATCGATGTGCTGAAATTATAGAATACATCCTTCTAATTTCGGCACATCGATAGTGCCTCCATTGTTAGATGATCGATTGGTATTTTTGATAAGTTAAAATGTTTGATTCTTAGATGTACTATTAAAGAATGAAACTAATGGTAAATTAAATAGAACAGTTTACCATAAATCAACCTGGACTGCATATTATTTACACTAAAGCAGTTTTGTGCCGTTTTAATATAAAATCGACAGTTCGTGAATCGACAGGTTTGTTAGTTAAGATTCAATGACAGGTAGTATAAGTAATCAATTAACGATTTATTGTATGATGGCTATCCTAGACGATTAATTGAAATAATTATTAAAAGGGGAAGTAAGTAAAAACCGACATATTTCGGACCAGAAAAGTAAGCCGTCTACCAGACCATCGAACTCAGGTGGGATGTAGAATAGCACAAAAGAAATATGAAGCGGCATTAACAAACACATTTAATGCGGCTAAACTACGAGTGTTAATTAATGTAACACTCTTGACGTTACCAGCAAAATAAGAGAAAAAACCGGTAATGTCGACATTAAATATTATTTACCAATATTTATGCGCAAGTTGCCGATCAACTTACATAGCCCGTTCTAACAGACGACTAATTTCTCGATTGAGATAACATTGCAAATTAAACACCTGTTTCAAATCAAATGGTAAATACACGTCTGCAATTGCTCAATACATTCTTTAAACCTCACACTTATGTTCTCTAGACGTAGCATTTATAACAATTAGTAAATCCTCTAGCGAAAGTGAGTTAGTCAAATACGAAGCTTTATGATAAACAAATTGCAACCGGATTTATGCAAGCAGAAGAAGTAATTTCAAGCATTGAACTTGAAATAGAGGTGACGCACGCAATTGATTGGTTGTTTCCCTTATTTCACACTCTCTCCATGTTTACATTTTTATAACTTGTTTTGCTTTTGATTTCTATATATATATATATATATATATATATATATATATAGATTTCCATTTGTAGATGCTTAAAAAGAGAATGCAAAAGAAGCAGTTCTTGCACCTGATAAGATTTATTTTTATTTTTGCACATTGATATTGTACTATGAATATGTATATGAGTACTACAAGAATCGGAAAAATGCAACTTATAATCGGAATTGAATTTAAGCTTATTAAGAAATCTCTGGAAAATATATTTTCCTTTTACTGGGAGAAGAAATAAATGTACAGTATCTAGTAAGCCAGGGAACTTCCAAGTAAGGTGATTAATATTTCAGAAAAACAGAATTGGACAGAGCAGTAAATATCTTTGTGTTGATAATTTTGTTAAATATTTTTAATAAAATCAAGATGAAATTTACACAGTATTTAAATTGAAGTTAAATTTATAGGGTTAATTATTTTGACCTTAATTGTCGTGCCTGCATTTATTGCAATAAATCGACTTACCCTTTTAGTTGAAAATAATAAACTATAAATGGTTTCGCTTGGAACAACTCTAGATATTCTACTCAATATTTCCAATAGGCTCACTAATGTTTAACATTACTAAGATGCTTATAGGACATAATATGATGATACACAGTGTAAATTATGCTTATATGCATTAATTTTACGCTAATGAATTATTTTTCTACTGTAATTTATTTTATTCCCTATCTTAAGGCATACACTTATAGTATTGCCCCAAATATAGACTTCTGGATATTGCTTCGATTGCATTAAGTCCAATTTTGCATTTCTTTCGAATTTCATTCTTTAACTGCTTTTTTATTTTATCCATTAATTTATGGTTCTCTGTGAGTTGAGCTTTTATGGAGAGTGTTTTACCATAATTAACACATTTTCTTATATTGCTCATTTTAACATTAAGTAATTTTCATAATTTTCTTGATTGATCACCACTTTTTTTATTACATGTCGTAATTTTATTAAATTTGCATCATTTACCCACACACAATTGTTTTTTTTTGCCCTTATTTCTCAGCTGCCACCATCTACCGAGGTAATTCTGTCATTATATCAATTGAAATTCTAGGAATAAGAAATTGGCTGACGCGGGCAAATGGTACATTAACATCTCTTTCTACAATATGAGGGACTCCTCAATTACGTCAATTTATTCGGTGATTATAAATTATATCCTAACGCATGCAAAGATCAGATTAAATTTCATGTAATCTAATTTCACTTACGTGACGCGCACCTGTAAATCCGAAGTCGTTATAGTATGTTCGCAAATATTTCCAAAAACATTTTATGCGCAAATTAATCGCTGATTCAGAAATATAGAACATTACGCCGAATATACTTATTAATTCAAAAAAATATCTATCGATTAGTATGTGTTTTTCTTTTATGGAAATGAAATGTCAAGATCAGCTTCGAATCATATGGCATGCAAGTTAAGCTTACATTTTTTTAAATAGCCATGAGAAAAATGCGCACTTTGAAGGCAATTATAAATTACGCTTTTATAAATAGCTCACTTACGTAACCAGGCTCCGAAACAAACGAATTTCGCCTGTACCTCAGTCATCTTCATGTTTTGCATCGGTAATACAACGGACATCACTCGACTTGTCGTTAGTCCAAACAACATGTACGCAGAAGAAAATACGGTGGCCTACACAAGATGCGAAAGATAAAAAATATATTCAGTTAAATCTAAATATTACCACTTGGTTTTATATACATACGTATATATATATATATATATATATATATATATATATATATATATATATATCATAAAGCAATCAAAAACTGAAAGTGAAGTCAGGAATTTGAAATATGAAAACGCACTATGAAAGTTCTAAGAACTCGAATTTCAATAAATTAATTTATTGCTCACTTTTTGATTCATGACCAACTTCTCTTCCAACGGCCTTCTACGTTCGAGTATATAAATATTTGCATGAATATATGTGTCTTGAAGTATAACATATGCGCCAATATCTAAAATATTCATTTATTCGGATGATAATAATCTGATCGATTGAAAGCATGATGCAGAATTAAATTTTTCAATTCATTGTCAATTAATTCTTATTCTATGCAAACTTTAATTTGATGCACCATAAATGAATAACAAATTAAAAGGTGCCAAAGATGAATCATGCAGAGCAAGTTTCATTGCCAGTTTAGTTCTATGTAAAATGTAATATGAATTCCTTATATTTCAGTGAATGATGTCATGACTATCACGGATGTGTAATAACTGATTTAGATCCAGGCCTATGTTTAAAACTTTTAAACAGTATCTGGTGGTCAAAAAGATGGAGACAAAAGTAATCCGAAGTGTGCCACTAAGCGTGCTTGTTAGTGATTTTGTGATAACTAGCAGGGTATAAAAAAGCCGGCCTGCCCGATATGGTGGTGTTAAGCGCATCTGTGGTCTCATCCACTATAAGACTTGTGGTGTTCTGAAATTATTCTTGGAGAATGTCAAACAAGATGCAGTCACATACTTCAGCAGGCTATGCAATAGGCTGTCAACGCTATGGTTGTGGTGTTCGTCCTTAAACGACAAGTACAAAAAGATTGTTAATCTCAATTTTATTGAAATTTAGCCCATGTCATTAAACGTGATTTTGGTATTTCTAGCAAATGTGGTACATAAATTATATAGTGGGTTGATTTTGAAACTATATCGCGAAACACTTCTTATAAAACTACATCTATTACAACTTTATTACGTATATGCATAATATATTATATAATACATTTCTTAATCAATTATATAGTGAATTTTGGCCATACGGACGGGTGCAACTGATGAGTCGTCACTAAACATCAAACGCATGTAAAAATACAAGTATACTTTCCATTCATGCAGATGATCGCTTATCTTCTCGTACCAATATGAACTAACTTGTTACTACGCAATAACTAATGTATCTGTGAATATATCGTAGTTTTCAGTAACGAAAATATTACTGAAGTATATATTACAACTAAACAATCATTGATTATGCGAGTGGTGATAGAAATTAAGTAAATTTAATTTTCGAGCTTGTTTTAAATAAATTAGCATAAAAGTCAAACAGGTAATTAGATAATTACTAATAAATGCTGCTTACAATTGCAAACGGGATTTGAACAACGGTAAATTAAATTGAGAAGGCGAAGTATAAGGATCAGTCATTATATCAATGCGTTTTCTGCACCGAATACAAATGGCATGAGGTGACTAATATGAATATTAGAATGGATGAACTGCTGAGAAAAATCATTCTTTCCGCGCACTATATCACACATGTGCACATCATTCATTATGAACATGCTATCACTCCAATAATGAATACGTTTTATAGTGACACAAATTAACCCATAAAACATTTATAGGCATTTATTTTTAGCACATTTCTATGTGGAAATCTGTATCAGCGAGGCTACGTTTGGTTCAATTTATTCTATGAACACATTATATTATGGGAAAAATTCTTAGAACACAGGAACAATTAGTGATAACAAAGTTGTGCAATTAAATACTCCATTCAATTTATCGATTTAATAAATATTAATTTAGTAAATTGTTCCTAAATATTGGATTTATAAGTACTTATATATTGACAGAGATATTCAAATGCATATTTAAAATAAAATTAAAATAATATCAATATTTTGTCTACCTTGAAAAGTTGGACATCTGTTATGCGTGGATAAGATTTATATTTAAATCAATAAATCTAGGAGTACTACTTTAATTTCAATAATTGAAGGCAAAATCGATCTCTGAAAGCAAAATATTGTGCTAGTCTTTATTTTCCTCAACCCTAGAAGCAAATTAATTATCGCACAGAAAAATCTCTGAAAAATATTAATTTATTTGTTTGACAAGGCGTGGCTTAAACCTATTTAAAAATAATTTGCTTGGGTTTCTCGGCATCAAATTTGTGTTTAAAATACGCAAATGTCCATTGCTGTTGAATATTACACCACATATTATTTCAGTGAAAAAATACATTTAGTAAAATATTGTATGTTAATTGTGGACAATATCTAGTTCATTTAGACATTACTTAACCACACATTGCAACATTTAATTCATATACATTAGCGTTTTTATTTTATGATTTGGATGAGAACTAGTTTACTTTTCCGTTTTACATTGTTTTCTTGTTGGTGGCTTATTTCATGTTGCTTTGTTTAACTGGCAGACAAAATAAAACTCGTTATAAATGTGATACGAAAAGAAAACACACGGGGAAGTACATACATGCACGTAAAAACCAACAAATCGCAAGGCTGGTTATAACTCAATCCACAAATACAAAGAATAATAAAATCACAAATATTAATAAGTAAAATAAGAGCGATTAAAAATAAACACAAGCAGACAAAATAAAGACACAAAGTCACACCCAAACGCAATCAAATATCATCACCCAATATGCCACCAGCAAGAAATGTAAGTAAATCCAAACTAGGACCAGTTCTCATCCACTTTGGAAAAGAAAACCCAAAAATGTATAAAACTGAACAGATGTGATTTTTGTGCTAAGGTATACCGAAATAAATTGACCATTATCCACAATGACCCGGGTTTTTTTAAATGAGTTTTATTTTCCTAAAAAATACTGGGCAATATACATATATATATATATATATAAAGCGTGGTCAGCTTTCTTGTTTAAATGAGAAATAATAAATGATCAGATTTGTTATGCACAAAATGATATCGACATAAAAGTGAAAACAATATTAAAGATTGGTCAAAAATTATTTTATGATTAAAAAGTGCTTTGAATATGGTATTCAGCTGATTGGTGCATTTCATTCTGGCTCATTCCTTGATGATTTTTAGATTTTCACTTCGTAATTCCCGAAACAATCGATACCGTTTAACATGCTTTTGCAAACTGATGCAATGTTTAATTTATACAACCTATATATATATATATATATATATATATATATATATATATGTGTGTGTGTGTGTGTGTGTGTAGGCCGTTAGTAAGTGTGAATGCGTATATGTCTTTGCAGGTAAATCTCTTTATCGCTGCATTGTAAAGTGATATCTGTGATCTGGTCATTCTCGAATTGATGGACAAAGGGCTAACCAACTTTTCGCATTATTGGCTGTTACGTTTACGAATTTTATTTTCCCAGGTGTTACATTTCGTTTATATTTTATGATATATATATATACAAAAAATTGCATTTCACGTGAAATTAAGCTGCACTTAACTGTTATTTGAGTAGCACGTTTTCATGTAACAAAACGAATTTGACATGACAGACAAATTACAGAGGGATACATTTGACATAAAATTGTCAGAAATGCGAGCCTGGAAAAGAACAGTCCATCGATATAAGAATTAATATATCTGAAGTATAACTCGAACATAAACTAACAAAGATCCACACACACTCAAGAATCAAAACCTTTTTTATCACATGACGTTCATTGGTATTCCGCAATAAGTGTAAAAATAAATCAAAATCAGTTTTCTGCAAAGTATTGCAGAACATTGCTAAATGAAAGAACGGTTAATTGATGACCCGTGAATATGCATTCGTGTTTATTCGGTTTATAAAATTAAAAAACGTTTTAACAGGAGAAATACATGTGCTCTTTAAACTTTTAACGAATTGTAGCCTCCCAGTCACAAAAAATAACTTTAATTTATTTAAAATTTCACAAAATTAATATACTAATCAATGGACTGGATATTATTTGTATAATAAAAGGTTATTAGTGGGCTTATACACTTATTATTGATTAATCAACTATTTCTTATTTATTCTGGAGAACCAATATATATATATATATATATATATATATATGCTATATAATTTTGCTGCAGACCTAGAAACAAATTAGCTAATTGGGATCAGATGGAGATATAAAAGTTAGTATGAACATATGCGTTTCGTGCTTGCTGAAGACTCGCCAATAGGCACCGGTAATATGCTATAATCAAACTATATATTTGGTCAAGAAAAATGGGAGGGTTGGATGACATAATCTCGTATAATTCTATTTTAAATATATAAATAGGACTGTTTCGGAACGAGGTTACCACATTGGTTTAAATCTGCCATTGTTATCATTGTTCTGTGTGTGTGTGTGTGATTAGAGGCCTGAGGATTGTACGAGAAATATCCTGTCGAAACCTAGCCGGTCAACAAAGATCTTATCATACCTTATTTCCAGCGGTTAGTATGAACGATGTTGGAGCCTTCGGAAGAACGAGACGAATCTGCACCCACTGTAGAGGCTCCTAACCTATTCGTGTCTGAGAACCCCATAGATGCCAGATCGCTTGTAGTCCTAAAATTTACAGTAGAATCCGATAAGCTTATATTTTCATTTGCATCTGCTTAATTCAAATCTGCAATATCTTGCACCAACTTGCTATTGTACTCAAACTTAAGATCAGCATTCATATCTGTGAAGTTTATTTATTAAATCGACACTTAATGTTAGGCAAATCGAGATGTGAAACCTGTCTCGTACAAAACACCCAAACAAATAATCTGGAAGGAGATATACGTGAACAACAGAATTATTAAATTACCTGTTCCAGAACGTCCCTTCTATGCGTGCTTCAGTAAAAATACATGACAGTATAAGCAGATATATATTGATTAATTTGATCAGTTTTTAATGAAGAAAATGTGATAATTGCAGCAGACCAAAGGAAGATACAACCAGTCGAGGACCGTGACACTCGAAAACTGAAAATGGCGCACAATTCAAAGTCAAGTATTTAAACAAAGAAAGTTTTGGAAAATAAAAGAAGAATTTCTTTCTAAATAAAATTCGTTACAATCAGCCAAGATGGTTTAAATTTATCAGTTTTGGTGGAGGATTTATCTTCCTCCACACCACTCAATAAGAAGACAAACTCGATGCATACTTGTAAATGGGAATCGATCGCGTCATTTTGGAAAGTCATAGTGGAAAGCGACAATTCGAAAACGCAAATCGCGGAGTTTCAACAATTAATGACCTGGTTAGTACAGATTCAAAATGGGACAAATATAATATAAGAACAATATTTAATTCGTAATGGCTATACTACAAACTTGACTGAGTCATTTGTTCACGTGTTTAGGTTCATTAATGAAGGAAATTTACCCAAACATCCAATCTTAAAGGACGAAGTTTCACGCACAACGCATGAAAGAGCTGAAGCTGTATAAGCACACATTTAATGTTACTGAACTAAAAATGTTATTTAAGTCAACACATTTGCCTTTACCGAAAACTGAAGAAAAACAACCATTAACTTTTATTTTAAGCATTATCTAAAAATACACCTGCGTAAGGAGTAGGCCAAATTACGTAGGCCGATTAATTACCAGAATGAAAGAACCTGCGATTTAAACGCCTGTTTTAAATCAAATGGTGAATATACGTCTACATTTTCGCAACATATCACTGATACCGCGTATGTAATTTCACCAGACCTGTCACTTAACACAATTAGTAAATGCAATATCAGAAATAAGTTAGCCAATTGTGAAGCTCATTGGATAAATGGATTGCAGCCTTATTTAAGCAAGCAGTAAAAACACGTTCGGACATTAAAAATGAACTAAAAGTGATGCATCTAAACGCTGGTTCGTTTAGTTATTTCATACAATCTTCATTTTTAAATGTATAATAAATTTTGTATTTGCAGCGTCATAATTATTTAAATACCAGCATGTGTTATGTTGTCTGTGGGAATTGTGTTCAAAAGGTCGCAGTGAATTCAGCAAGACTGAGTAATTGAAGCATATTATTGATCAATATATCCATGATAGTCTTTATTGGATTTCGTTTCATTATTAGTTTTATGAAAATCTCATGAACATTATTTTTGTTCGTCTTCTCCTAAGGAGGATCTATGCCAGCATCGAGTGTCAACTAGCCATACTTGATCCACTATCATAAGTCATATATCAATCCAAATTTAGCTAGTGATATTCAATTAAATTCCAATCACGGGATAGGACTATATACTTTAACAGTATAAATAAAGTATTTCATTTGATATAAAATATAATTTCTTAGCTCGATCGGTTTCGTCCTTATTGGGGATTAATCAATAGTAACCTACAGTGCAGCAGTCGATATTTGTATGCAGGAGCAATTGCTTAGTGTAGCAGATCATTGTCCCAATCGCAGAATTCGCACATAGCTTAGAAATTAAAGTTGGATTTGGAATGTGTTTTTAATATTCGTATCATCGTGAGAAGTTTCGTGGGTGATTCATTTAATTTTTATATCCAAATAATCATCCCTAACATGACACCATGCTATCAAAGTAATTCAGATCTAATTAAAATTTGATGACAATATATATATGTATATATATATATATGCCTATGCGTGTATATATTATTTAAATATATATATTTAAAAAAAATATATATATGATCTGTAATTAAATCAAATTTAAATATAATCTAATTTTACATGTGAAGAAAATTTTTTATGTTAAAAACTATGTAAAAACAACACAAAATAAAATTTTAGCCTTCTATGTAATAGGTATAAGTATAATGTTACGTAATAAAAAAAAGATTAATTGTCAAACGATGGTTGATATTTTGGAAAATTGACAAAGGTGTATGACTATATATATACATATATATATATATATATATATATATATATATATATATATATATATATATATAGTCATAGCAAGTATCAAAGCGGCAAGTCATACAATTTTTTCCAAGTCTATAGCTAAGTTTTGATTTTTTTAATCTTTCATCATACTTTCCAGTTCATTTTCCACGTGCGGCTCAGTCAATTACTTTCGAGTTTATCTGTTTAAGTAGAACTGTGCTTTAGTATGCATTTAGTCAATTTAATGCTTATCAATTCAATGATTACCGCAAAATATAGAATGAATGCATTTACGAAAATACGAAAAATTTCTCGTAATTTTATTTTAGCATTATCTAAACGCGTGGGTTTTTGTGAAAACTTGATTTATCCTGCTAGCACTACAAATACGTTAGAGCAAATATGAATTTTATTATTTATTACATTGTATATTTGTATATATATATATATATATATATATATATATATATATATATATATATATATATATATATATATATACAGGCAAAGTCCTCTCATTAAACCTCAATTCATTAGATATGTGCGTATATATTGTCAGAAAAGTCACAATATTGAATCAGGTAGAAAAGACGATTCATCCAGTTGATTGGTTTCGACCTTATTGGAAACAATGTGCAGAATTCTCGTGGAGGAATAAAAACATGTCACGTTTGTATTGGAATCTGAGACTATCCACTGGGCCACAATTAACACACACTACACAAAATTTAAAGTTACATACAATCTCATATTTACTCATTAGCCTTTCCTTCCAGTGGAACCTGCTCGGAATCTCTGAATACCTGAAGTTCTAAGCAACCACACATGATATATTACTTTATAGAAGGCACCATGCTAATTGAATAAATTATGGTTATTTGAATTCTAATAGTATTCAAATATAAATAGATTAAAAATAGATTCTGTTTAAAGGAAAGGGAAATCGGAATATATATCTTGGAATATGATTTCTAATTTCGCGTGACACAGAGAATATAATATGTCTCCAATTCAAATTTTTTCAGGATCGAATCTCACCTGCGTACAATACTTAAAGAGCTCTTTATAAAGACTAGACCTGTCTAGTGCATGGGTTTCCTGTGCCACATGATAAAACGTTTAATTTATAGTGAATATATATATATATATATATATATAAGTGTATGTGTATGTGGTTTGTGAAGCTGAAAACTAGTCAAATTTATGCTTCAGCAAAAACTACGTAACGCTAGAAATCAATTGTGTAATTTCCTATAAGTCACAACACAGAATAGCTAATTAGGAGATTTTCTGTGCTGCAAACTGGTTGAGATGGTTTTTAACTTGAGAAATCTGTGTAGTGTGTGTAGCTAACTTAGTATCACACCATTTCACATGGGATCAGATATGCATATAAAAGTATGACTGAAAATAAGTTGCATTCGTATTAACACAAGCAGTTTCTGCTCATTGATGTCCATAACAGAACAAGCTCACCTACAAAAAGCAACAATTTTAAAATAAAAAATAAAATATATGGATATATGACTTTCCGCATATATATATATATATATATATATATATATATATATATATATATATATGAAATTACAATAGGACCAGTGACTGTTCTGCGAATCAGTACTCCAGTATAAAAATTAATCCACCAAACATTCCTTTCCACGATGTATTTCATTATAACGGTAAAAGCAATTAACGGTGAAAACCATTTTTAAAATATTAAATTCGAGCTAAACTTAATGTGTTAGCACTTACTAGGCGTTTATTAACTTTGTCTGACATCTATTATGTCATTTTTGTTTAAATAATCGAACTAATTAGTATTTAATTGTTATGCACGAACAGAATGGAATATATATATATATATATATATATATATATATATATATATATATATATATATATAAATATATATATATTTTCAAATAAACTTAAAATTGCAAAAAATGCAAATGCAGTTCATCAATGTTTGTGTCCTTAATGGGAAAATTATTGTGCAACATTGACTACTAATGGGATCGAAAATCTAGGCATTATGCTTAGCGTGATCTGTTTCAAGTCAAATGTGCGAGTCTTGATTTACTGAATGAAAAACATTTCAGCAAAATAAGACGACATTTATTTGGCCTCACTGTCATTGAGGACCCCATGTTTTTACTTGTTATCTATAAATATCATAATTAACAAACCATCAGGATTTTTTAAGATTAAAGATAATGAAATTTGCAAAAAAACTATCAAAATGCAGAGATATAAGCACACACAGATTTGTGAATTTTGTCTTTATGAACAAACACATTGCTTAAGATAGCAAGTTAAATTCATGGACAGGGTCGGCATTGTTCCTATTAAGAATTTAACAATTACTTTTGAATATTTCCGCAACTGCGGTTTGTAAGAAGAGGCATTTGCTTCACTGCTTTTCAATTTCACTACGACACAACTTTAAATAGAATTCTTTATGTTACAATTTTTTTAAATATAGAATAAATTTTCTTCCCAAATGAGCCAATAACTTTCATCACCGCTATACTTTTCAGAGGCAAATATGATGCAGGGTAACTTAAAGGATAGAAAATTTATCCTTAATATAATTTGTAATTAATACACAGTCGATTTTAATTATTCACACATAAATCCAACTTTTTTATCTGCCTTCATTTGCTATACGTGACAAAAATATTAATGCTCTCATTTACCATCGCTATTTTATAGAAAATATTTTCCCATATATTAACCTAGTATCAAAAACTCGAAGGAATTCAATTCTGATAGAAGTAAATTTCTAAAGTCAATGAAACAGGCTAACATTTTGTCATAAACAACAAATTGTGAATCTATGCGTTACATAAGCAAGATTAATATTCTGTTCTAACCATGAATAACATTTTTACTCATAGTGCGCGAAAAATTGCGTTTTTCTTACTATAAATCTTCAGGTAAGTTATAGATATCCTAAAGGATTCTATAAGATATTTATATAATTTATTAATGAAAAATGTAGTAAATTTCAGGAACTGACACAATTGCCATAGTGTTGGTGCCCATTACATGTTTCTATATATATATATATATATATATATATATATATATATATATATATACATATATATATATATATATATATTTATGTATATTGTAAGTTGGCTTTGAAGTCGCATTATCGAAGACTTTATATGAAGTTAGTTTCACTAATGCAGGTTTACACATTCATTTAGGAAATTGCACCTCCCAAATTTTCCCCACATTTCTCACTCAAATATATAGTGGGTATAATGCGCCGTACTGACTCCTACTGATGAACCGCTATTAAGCACGAAACGAATGGGCACAAGGTTAAACGTTCAGTTCATGCTCTAGTTTGCTTATCCTTCTGGTCATAGTTGAACTAATTTTTTTGCTAGAGGCGCAGCACCTAATACAAAATTTCATTCTATTTCGGTTTTGCGAAAAATTGCAGTTTTAATTATTATTCAAATTTTTTTCTTGAATATTAATTGCATTTTGAGATGTATTAACACACGAAATATATATATATATCAATGTGTAATGCTTTCATAATAAGCCTCTATTAACCTGTCGCATATATCGCAGCAATATATTGATAAAAGTATGCACAACTACAAGCTAATTTGCTGTCCTCGAACAAATTATGGAGAAATTATTTTTGCCACCCAAAAAAATTTTATCTTAAAATCACTTCCAGACAATCATTATTCCTGAAGGGAGTATTGACGGCAAAAAAACATATTTGATTAACCAGAAAAATATTTCAATTTCGTACTTTGTGCACTAAAGTAACAATTCAGTACGATTCTAATTAAATAATTCAAATTTCACATAAGAAGTATACTTTGTCCATAATTGCCTTCGACATTCTACTGGCTATTGCGTAACTTCCTATTATAGGCAATATATTTTCGAACAATTGATTATCTTAAAACCGACACCGGTATTTTGTTAACTCTCTTGCGTAGAACGTTTGTTAATTATTCTGCTTAGGATAATTTATCCAAGATTAAACATCTTTATTCGTCCACATCATGATTGCACAACACATTTATAGTGCTGCAAAAGTTAATACCATGCTCCTTCCGGCAGTCTCTTCAAAATGTAACATGATATAGAATTTCGTCACGCGATTTATAAAAACTCGTTTTTATCAGTTGCATAAACACCAATATGGTCTTTTGAGCTGTCCTTGCACAACATTCTAAACAAAAAAGAGTTTCAGCTGCTGAAATTCTACCTCACCTTTTGTTCCTCTTAATGGTTGAACTGAATACTGTTTAATGCGTATCTGAATGTGATTTGAGTATCATCAAATGCGATTGAACCTGAGCTGTAAAAGTCAATTCCAATAACAAGAATATCCATGATGTTGCTGACATGCGTTGCAATTACTCACTTTTAAGCGCAACTGTTAGATTTTAGTCCTGTCATATGCGAAGGTAGGATGTACACTGAAATTCTTTAAATTTATCTATTTTGAAAAATAACATTCATTTAAATAATGTTATCACCACCCGCGCAAACAAGGATCATTTAACTAAGCTATGCATATATGAATAAGTTTGTTTCTAGAGCATTACGTCAAAAATAACTAAACATTTATTATTAATTTGTGAACTAAACACTTATAGGCGAACCTTGATAATGCAAATGCCTCTAAATTTATTTCCCGTCATTATAGTTACTGCTTTAGTATTTTAAATAGTATCACTAAAATATCTATAGATATTATACCATGATTTAATCTATTTATTCAATGTAAACGTTTTGTGATATTTAAAAGTAAACTTATTAAATAACATAACATTTTAATCGGCTTTTGTTTAAAATTTTAGAATCAGTTTCATTTTATGCGACTTCTACGGGAAATTTTCAAAGCACAAATTATTCATGAAATACGGGACCATTGTCAAATTATACAATAGAAAGCAAATACCGACATTTTTTTCAGTGCATGACTGTGATTGGTTGATTTAAAAAAAGTTAACATAACAGAGTATTAAAACAATCGAACTTCACAAATAACGAAATACGCTGCATTACACTAGTTAGGTTGTATATGTTCAAAGATAATTTAGATAAATACATCCAATATATGTTTAAATAGATAAATTCACATCTTTCTAACGAAAATAAATCGTTTGTCATTTTGTAATCGAAAAGCTTGACGCATGTTGACAAACTGAAACAGTTTTATCTCATATGAAATTCATACCAAGAGAAGTTGTGGACTTCAAAAGAAAATGACTCAACAGAAAGAAACGCTTAATAAAATTTGAAATATCTATTGGACTAAATTAGTGTATCAGTTATGTGAAACATTAAGCTTGCATGAAAAGGTTACTTTCTAACGAAGATGTAAATAAACACTTTTTAAAATTTGTAAATCGCAAACAAAGGAGCTTCACTACAAGTAGGCCGTAAAAAAGTTGTGGATGCTAACAAGAGCAAACTACTAGCAATTAATTTGTCATGACCTAAATAACAGAAGCACCAAATATCCGTAAATAAGTTCCACTTTATGTGTAATTCGCATAAAATTTGATTTTCTGCTTTCATTTTTTCATTGCGTATGAATCTTGGCATGAATTCGAGGAATTGAGCCAGGTTAAAATTTCCTCTTTTTCGCTTTTCGAAAATTTAATGCTTATTTCTTTTATAGAATTGTGACGACAAAAAGAAATAGCTTCTCCTGTTACATAATAATATAATTTTCATGTTCAAATATCTCGATGAAGATGTCGATTTTGAACTTTAGGTCAACAGCCATATCCACAAGGACACAAGGCATAAATAACGTAAAGAAATGAAAGAGCATGAATCAAATGCCAGCCGAGGAAAATCGGATTACAACTGAGGAGTACACAATAGGAACAAGATAGGTCTGCAAAATTATTTACATTTTCCATATTATGCAATATTTATATTATAAGGAATATATATATATATATATATATATATATATATATATATATATATATATATATATATTCTTTGAAATGCAAGCTTTAATAAAATAAATTGTATCCTTCCAAGTGCAAAGCAAAAAGAAATTTTATCAGATACAAGAAACATCTTTCATTATCTCCTCAAGTATCTACTAATGAACATATCTTTATATATAAATTGGAAGGCAAAACAAGATGGCTCCTTTTGTTATTGCATTTAGAAATTACTTAAAATGCTTCGTCTGGTGAACATGTGTGGTGGAATTTTAGACGTGCATTCACCATTTGATTTAAAACAGGCGTTTAAGTACTCTCATTCGAGTAATTAACCGTCTGGTCGATCGGCCTACGTAAGTTGATCGACAATTTGCGCATGTATACTGGTAAATAATATTTGATGTCGACATTAACGGCTGTTTCTCTTTGATTGCTGGTAAAGGCAAGTGTGTTATCCTAAATAACACTCGTAGTTTGGCTGCATTAAATGTGCGTGTTGATGCCGCTTCCACATTCTTTTGTGCTGTTCTGCGCATTTAGACGATTACAAATGTGAAGCCTGATCAATTTATGTATACTTGAACCAAATTTTATAATCAAAATCAACATCGCATTTATTAGAAGGATGTATTCCATCGACCAGACGGTTAATTACTCGAATGAGATAACATTGTAGCTTAAACGCCTGTTTAAAATCAAATGGTGAATACATGTCTGCAATTGCGTAACACATCATCGAAACATCACACGTATGTTCTCCAGACGTCACATTTAAAATAATTACTAAATGCTATAACAAAAAAGAGCTAGCAACATACGAAGCCTTATGGACAAACAAATTGCAGCCGGATTTATGCAAGCAGAAAAAGCATGATCAGGCATTGAGTTTAAACTGGAGATGACGCACGCAATTGATTGGGCAACTTTTTTCAAACTCTCTCTAAGTTTACATATTTCTATCTTGTTTTGCCTTCCAATTTATCAATAAATATATGTTCATTAGTAGATATTCGAGGAGATAATGAGAAGAAGCGTTTCTTGTTTCTGATAAAATTTCTTTTTGTTTTTGCACATGGGAAGGATACAATGAATATATATATTTTGAAATGCAAAACATAACGGACAATTTAAACGTAGAGAGAGTGCGAAATGAAGGATCAACCAATCACATGCATGAATCACCTCTAGTTCAACTCATTGCTCGTTCGTTCTGTTTCTGCCTGCATAACTCCAGTTGCATTTGGTAAACGATAGGGTATCGTATGTGGCTAACTCATATCATTTATTGCATTTATCAATTAATTTAAACGCCACGTCTGGAAGGTATATTTGCGAGATTTGATCGATATGTTGCGCAATTGCAGTCGTGTATTTACAATTTGACTTGAAACAGGCGTTTAAGTAGCAATGCTTAATCATTCCAGTAATTAGCCATCTGGTCTACGTAAGTTTATCAACAACTTGACCATGTAAATAATATTTGAGCAGGACATTAAGGGCTGTTTCTCTTTAATTACTGGTAAAGACAGGTATTTTAAGTGACCGACACTTAGTATAGTTACATTAAATACACGTATAAATACCGCTTTGTAATTTTTATGAGCTCTGGGAATCAACATTCCATAATTGATAAATATAGTAGCAGAAACGAGTTAACCACATACGAAACCATATTTTCAAACAAACTGAAACCGGATTTATGTAAGCAGATTAAAACATATTTACGCATTTAGCTTAAATTGAATATGATGCACGCAATTCATTGGTTATTCACATATTTCACACTCTATCTACATTTAAATTTTCTCTTTTGATTCGCCTTTCCATATTTATTTAATGATAGGTTCATTCGTAGATACTTGAGAAGAATATGTGATAGAAACAGTTGTTTTATCGGATGAAAATTATTTTTATTTTTGTACTTGTATTTTATTAAGGCTTGCACTACATAATGGGTAAGATGTTTGTATAAAAATCGCAACCTTGATTTCAGTAATTGTTGTTACCGCCCGCGCAACCAATGTTGGTTTAGTTATGACTTGAAAGATTAAACCAAAACGAAACACTTTGACAATTAGCAAAACCCGGATGAGATCAATTTACATTTAGATGTTTAGTAGAAAAATGTAATAAGAATTTATTCCACATAAAATTTAATTAAGAAGTATTTTCCTGTAACTGCTGTAACAATAAACAAAATAAGAAAAATTTCGCATTTCTAATTAATAAAACTATTGCGCCATTAATGAACCTAATTTAAGTTTTGCTTAAAAAATAAACAAAATGAGACTTCGATACAAAGTAAATTAAATTTTAAAAAAAAACTATATTAGTCGAGTCAATTGAAGAAAAATTCAATAAACATTTATTTGAATTATTCTTTTAAATATCATAGTACAACAAAGAAAGTAAATTTTACTTGGGAGAATTTTTCATTCTTTTTTCTTTCTCGTTGAGTAGACTATTCCTTGTAGTCTGCGGTTGTTTCCTGTTATTTTGTTTTCTGCATATTCCGGCTAATTGATGAGGTTCTTACTTCAAATTCCTTTTGAATTTTGTGAAAACATATTATTATTATTATTAAGAATAAGATAAAATGGAGCAAAAATATATTTTCTGTCTGAGAAGTACACGTATGCTCAAGGAATTTAATTATCTATTGTTTTCATAATGGTTTATTGAAAGAATTGTACTGTCAAATTTTGTTATAAATAAAAAAATTACATATTGTGTAAATAATATATATTGAAAGGTGTCCTTCTTAAATGACTGGCTTATTAGTTACCGTAAAAGTGAGATAGAGGACAATAATTTTACAATTTTACCCCATGTCTAGTGCATGTATACTCATCAGTATTAATTGGATTGATTTTAACTAGTTAAATCTACTTTTTTGTCAAAGCGTTTTAAATTACTAAATCGCTTATTCATCTGAATGTGAAACGCAAACAATAATTCTTTCCTTTGCAAATGAATGTGAGTTAGGAAAATTACTTTAACTAGGAACATTTTATCATTTAACAAAGTTTTGGCATAGATGAAAGGCGAAAATGCGTACTGTGTACAATTTTGTTCTGGAGCAAATATTATTATTCACAATTTAATTAAGTGCAAAATGTATCTATTTTAAAAGAAAAATTGAAATTTTCTATGAAATAATAACTGTGGGTTATAAATTCATATAAATGAACGATAAACACCATTGTGAACTTTACTCAATTTAAACTAATTCAAACCACCTCTTTAAATTCTTTATGAGCTAGCTTAAATTTTATTTAATTAAAACGTCTGTCAATTTTTTTATATGTGAGTTTTTAACGGCTTTATTGTCAAACCATTTATCCTGGCAAAACCATACCAAAAAAAAATTTATTAAATAATTAAAATGTATTGATAGAAAATAAAATTCACATGATTTTCCCGGCCCGCACAAACGCATCGGTTCATTGAAGCAACATAAAAAAATTGAGTTTAACTATTCTTAATTTAACAATAATGAAGTGCACTTACCTAATCGCCAATATGTAAAAATGTCACAATTGTTTATTTTATAAGTATTCACATATTTAAATTTAAAAAATCATTTTACTTCTTGCATAAAGTTGAATTTCACTGAGAATTAAGAATTTTGTGCTAGAATATTGGATGAAATCCATAATATCAGGAGTGTACATTAACTCTATGTAATGAAACTGTCTTTAAAATTAGGCTGAAACGTTTACGGCGATAATTAAATTTGCAGAACGCTAAATGTTATACTGTTACACAAATTAGTCAAAGAGGAATCTTTTAACAAGCCAAAAAAGCAGATTCGTATAATAAATTCAAATTCGATTAGTGTCAGAATGACAGGTAAATTCCTTCTGAAGTCACTTAGAAACTTTATATAATTAATCGAACATTGGTCGCGAAGTCGGTGATAACATTAACTATAATCAGGTATGCGGACTTGATATAAACACCTGCCCCATTAAGTGCATGCATTTATCAGTATAAACTAAGAATTGTATTTTGTATAAAAGGCAATTCATCCAGTAGACCGGTTTTGTCCTTATTGGAGACTCATCACGTACTGAACAGAATTTGCCGCGAACAGGGCACGAACCTGGGCACGTCTGCTTTCAAATCTGGTACTCCAACCACCGAGCCACTCGGCTGCACACTACACACAATATTCAGTCATAAACTAACTAATGTAACTTGTTTAGTTTTTTTTCCCTTTTAGGTGGAACTCTTGTGTCATCAATCTAGACATAAAGTTCCAACTAACCATCACCAGGCTGTCATTAATGAACAGACAACATACTATATGAGGAAATGGTATTGATATGAAAATTTATATTATTAAACGAACATTTTTTATGCGGTCGGTGATAACATTTATTATAACCAAGTTTGCGAGCTTGATATAAACACCTGGTTCATTAATTAAAAGCATCTGTCAGTATAAACTAAGAATTTTTTAGAGTGTAGAAAAGGCAATTCATCCAGTAGATCGGTTTCGACCTTATTGGAAACTCATCACGTACTGACCAGAATTTGCCGCCGACAGAACTCGAAACTGGGCAAGTCTGATATGGAATCTGGTGTTCTAACCACTGACACAACCTGCCGCACATTACACACAAATTTCAGTTAAATACAAATTAATGTTTCTTCGTTACCCTTTCCTTTGGGTGGATCATATATATAGAATCTCGTTAGGTCTAAACTTCCAACTAATCACCCCAAATCTGTCATTAGAGAACAGACACCACGCCACCTAGGGACGTGTTACTGAATTGATAATCTATATATTTAAATGAACATTGGTTGCGCAGGCGATGATAACAATTAATTAAATTAAGTTTGCGAATTTTATATAAACACCTTACCTAATATGTACATACATATGTTAGTAAAAACTAAGAATTGCATAATGTAGAACAGACAATTCATCAAGCAGACTAATTTCGTCAGTTTTTTAATCAGAACAAACATTAAGAATGGTTATATTGTATCTAGTAAATTATTAGATAATTAGTAAATATAGTCATATTAAAAATTTTGATCGTAATAATGTACCGAGATCACACTGCCTGTTAGATTTAACTCACGCAGTACAAACTAAGAATTGCATAATGTAGAACAGGCAATTCATCAAGTAGACCAATTTCGTCAGTTTTTTAATTAGAGCAAACATTAAGAATGTTTATATTTTATCTAGTAAATCATTAGATAATTATTAAATATTATAATATTAAAAATTAGTATCGTATTAATGTATCGAGAACAAACTGCCTGCTAGATTTAACTCACACAATAGGGTACATTGGTCAAATTAAATTCGTATATTTATTAAATCATAAGTAAATACATTATCACACCAAAATTACGGTATCGATAAGATGTCTTTAAGAAAGAGCATGATATGCACGTTATATTACAATTTGAGAATTCCTAATGGGATTTGGCTTTTGAGAATTTTTATAATTTGGTATAAACAAATCAGAATTATTAGATTCTAGAATTGTGGAACTTGATTTATTTAGCGAAGGTTTTTATTACTATTTTAGGTTTGTGCAAAAAAAGACATACGAGTTATTTTAGGTACGTCTTTTTTAGGGTAATATGAAAGAACTCGTGAAAAATCCGGCATAACTAACGCATAGGAGCAAAATTCCGCTCACATATGATTCGAATTGCGATTTGTGTATTCATTTAAGTGGCAACAGATTCAATATTTCCAATCTGACTATTGCATTTAAAACCATTTGCCAATAAAACTGCAAAATTTCGTCTTTTCTGTAACGTAGGAAACATTGCTTTAATTCTAAATTTGTAGAAATACATTATATTTTTCTTATAAATAAGAATACTAATTAAGCGGAAGTATCTTGTGTATAATGAGCAGTTTATTTTTTTTAAATTTAACAAAACGAATACATTTTCAAATATATCTATACTGGTTGCCATTGGATATATGTATGAAATAATAATGGAATAAGGTGATCACATTTTAATTTGTATTTCGAAGAATGACAAGATTACTTATATAAAATCAATAGAATTAAACATTTTTTACCTTCAAAATTCTTATTTTGTACGCTAGACTTAATTAGATTACTGTTTCTAAACATAAAAAATTAAGATTATGAAGTAATCATTATTTAAATCACAACATCTGTTGACCTATTTATTCCTATTAGCGCGTTTTTTTATTCATTCATGGTGATTTTTAATAGTTCAGCAAAAACTTTATTTTAAATTATCCTGGCATCAGACAAAGCGCATGGCAGAATAATAATTTAATTTTTGCAATTCTTTCACATATAAAGACAATAATAGTAGATACTTTTGCATTTAAATATGAAAATTATTTATTCATGAGCATTTATTTGTAAAAACATTATATAGTTTATTGAAGCCCATTCACTCTAATTTACGTAAAACGAACTTTAAAAATATTTTGTTAGATGGAAATATCAATAAATTCAAAAAATATTTTATTGTATTTAAACAAATTCAAAGCACTATTTTTCACGATGCTTGAAAGACTTCAATATAATACTGATGCATAATATATTTATTCTTTTGGTAGCTACAATCGGGAAACATATATACTCACCATGCTCTGATTTAAATAGTTAAAACGTTGTACTGTTTTCAGACATTTTTAACGTGATATGAAATGTTTATATATATATATATATATATATATATATATAAAGAATTGTACAGTGTAGAAAGTAAATTCATCCAGTAGACCATTTTCGTCCTTATGGGAACTCATCACGTATTGTCAGCGTTAAATTCTGGCCAGTATGTCGCCAATAACGACGAAACCAGTCTACTGGATGAATTACTTTTCTATACTATAAAATTCTTAGTTTATACTGACAAATATATGTACTTAATGTGTCAGGTTTTTATATCAAGATCACAATGGTGCTCATAGGAACGAATCTTGTGTTTGCGGCAGTGGCAGTAATTTGTTTCTGTTGTGCGAACTTCAGAAGAATAAATTTAAGCTTGTGATATTCGTGCATGTGTGTGTCTGTGCGCTGAGGCTTATATTGCGTATGTGCGTGTGTAGATATTCATCGATATTTTACACTTTCTGTACGTTTTTATTTAGTGTTAAATGCTCTTCCAAAAAACTCTTTTCCCTGTCTAAATTTTGTGTATGAAAACCGATATTTCAGTCGATTAGAGATATGGTGAATGACGTCTTTTAACTACGTTGTATAAATTTGCTAATGGTAGAGCATCTCTTCAGTACAGAGAGTATTTCCTATTTTTTCCAAATAGAAAATTATCTATTTCCATGTTTGAAACAAAGAATTTAAACATTATTTCGTCGTTGGTTCTTCTGAATATACAAGTAAGAATTAGAATTTTAAACAAGGAAACATCTGACAACAAAAATATTCCGTCTTGGACTCTGTTTTATTAAGAATTCTTCGAAGGAAAACTATTCCTTTAGTTTTAATTTTACATACTGTATTAATACAAAAAATTGTTAAACTTTATTATATACATTGCAGAATGAAAATTGGGGCATTGTGCTGAATTTCTTATAGGTAATCTAAATGAGTTTCTATTTAATGCCCACTTTGATATATATATATATATATATATATATATATATATATATATATATATATATATCTTTACTGTCCATTTTCTTCGAATATTACACAATATATTTTTTACTAGGATGAAAAGCACATTAATAAAATCACACTAATTGGCTATATACTGTGTAATATCCGAATAAAATTGACATAATAAAGATTATTAAAGAGCGGTGTCAGCCTTTTACCCGTAGGGAACTAAATACTTATATTGCAGCCAATTGTGTGAGTGCAAAACTTCTGGAAAAAATAAAGTTCTTCAAATCCTGTTTGTAATCAAAAGTGTCAAAACGATTCCTCCAGCAGTGCAGAATAAATAACCAGAAACCGTCGAATAAATTAATAAGCCGCTTATTGCTTAATGCCATCGATGCGAGATACTGAGAGTATCATTCAATCACTGGGTTGCCAACTTGTAAGACGGATCGACAGCAAATTCACTTCTTTAACACCGAAGATAGTAACGTTGACGAAAATAACAGGTGACAAAGAAACTAAACACCTCACAAGGGTCTTGGAAATATTTCCTACACAATTGAAATTTCCTACAAATCATGATGCATTTATTTACAGTTATTCAAAAGTAATATATATATATATATATATCGCCATTTTGCGCGAAATGCAAAAATACAAATTTTAGTTAGTAAGATTTAGAAAGGTTTTATATTCTTAATTAAGTTTATAACATTATATAAAAAATAGATAATTTTTTATGAAACGTCACCTGACTTCCAGACATAACATTTAGTTTCTATCGTTAAAATATGCTACAGTGTGCCAAAATTCAAATCTCAATGGAATTTGTGTGCCTGATATAATTACTGCTGATTCCTTAAATGTATAGTATGCGATAGTTTAACAATAGAGTAAATTTGTCGAATAATTTTTTGCATTCTTGAACTATTCATAGTGATGACTTAATATGCGCATTTGAAATTTGAACCTACTCTAATACAGCTAAACATTTGGTAAAATAATTCTATATTTTAAAAGCGTGGACACTATGTTATAATTGATTGTTGAAATCATTATAAGTATTAGTAAAATTTCTTCAAAATTTGTATTTTTAGGCTTTTATAGATGAAGTAGTTTTGTTTCAGTAAATATTTTTTTAAATCACAAATGTTTTATTTCTGCTTGACCATATTATTTCAAAATTTGTTTCCACGGCCTTTATTAGAGATAAAAAAGAGCCTTTTAAAAGTCTATTGGGATTAATAAAATGTAGGCTGAAGAAATATCTTGCTTATTTCGTCATCGAACGAAGAATAAATGATAGCAACATATAATAGGTATCCACTCTAATAAATGTTTTTTGCGATTAAATATTATAAAATTTTATACACACGAATATAAAAAATTGATTATATGATGAAATGGTAATTATTAGCGACGCATTCAAATGTATAAATGAAACAATACGAAATGTGTAGCCCGTGAAATTTTTTCTCCTTGGTTATTTATCGAATTAACGATTCTACTTTACATTTTAATATTGAAAGAATCCGTCATTGAAATTGTGCAACTCTTCAAATAGGAAAACAAAATATCGAACCAAATAAAGCGTTTGTTTTTTAGTAGATAATTTGAAATCATTTGAAATCATTTCAAATCACTACATGCATAAAGGAGCAGTTATAAAAAGTTTACGATCAAAATAAGTAAAAAAATAAGTAATTTCAAAGACTATCCGTTTAAAGTAGGATAATTTAAAAAAAACGCAACTTTATAGATTCTCATAAACTGAAAAATTAAAAACTTGGTATTATTTGACGTTGAGCAGCCCAAAACATGTGATCCGTTTAAGCGATAACTAATTAAAACAAACGCTGTAGCCAATACTAGTGTTGTATTATAACTATGCTAGATTTCTCATTACAAAATTAATCCATTTTTTCTTACGGTTTGTCTAAAAAGATTTTTTAAATAATTTCATTTTTTGATAAACTAGAAAAAAATTAAATAGCTCACGTGCAATCACACACAATGTAATAAGCAACACTAATCCACTTGTTTCAATACCGAGATATTTTATTCAACATAATGAAGCAGAATTTGTTTTTTTTTACATTCGATAATTAATATTTAATAATCTATTTGTAGGCAATTTGAACTCCAAATTCTTATATATATATTCAAAAAACCCTTTTTCACATGCAAAAAGAAAAAAGAATTTTTATCAGATATAAAAACCGTTTCTTTCTCATATTCTCCTAAATTATCTACAAAAGAAAATCTCTTTATATATATCTCACACATATGTTCTCCAGACGTAGTATTTAAAATAATTACATAATGCACTAACAGAAAAAGTTGGTCAAATACGAAGATTTATGGATAAACAAATTGCAACCGGACATATGTTAGCAAAAGAAGCATTTTCAGGCATTGAGTTTGAACTCGAGCTGATGCATGCGATTGACTGTTTGTTCCCTTATTTCACACTCTTCATGTTAACATTTTTCTATTTTGTTTTGCCTTTCAATTTATATATGGAAGAATATGAAGAAGAAACAGTTCTTGAATCTGCTAAAAGTTATTTTTCTTTTTGCACATGGAAAGGATACTATAAATTTTATTAAGGCTCGCATTCCAAAAGAATATATATATATATATATATATATATATATATATATATATATATATATATATATATATATATATAACATATATATCATCACGTGTTCAAAAACGTGTTTTATTCCTAGAGAAATGTTGTCGCAGGAAAAAAAATATCAATAGACATCTAGTGCACTGTTAAACAATCCAGAATAAAGTAACATTTTTGACAGTTCCGGTTTTGAACAGCTTTCACTTGTTGCGTCTTAAATACCCCATGAAATTGTTATAATGCGTGCAAAAAACAATTTTGTCAACGATCATTACATTGCAATAATATTTATATACATCTTTAAAGACTGTTGCGATTTTAAAGAAGATTTTCTTCTATTTCTGTTACATTAGTTTCCTCTGAGTTTTACAAAATATATGCTTATTTGCAATTGGAGCAAGTCTCGGCAAAGCTGAAAAACACGAACTGCAATTCTGGATGTCACGTTAATGTAACAAATTGAGGCATGAAAGCGTGCCAAGCAGACGTCAAGCATGAGAATTTAACAATACTACTCTGTTTACTGTCAATTGCTAGCAGTAATAAACTGATTGAATTGTGACACTTCATTGTGCAGAAGAATCTTGCCTTGTCTTACCTACATGCGAATGAACATGGCAATAGGAATAACAGCCAGCAAACGCCTTAAAATTATTGACCAATAAGTTCAGATCTTTTTGCCAGCTTATTTGTATAGTTAATAAAAATATTGTTGTGTCGTACATAATGTTGCAATTATCTTTACAAAGTTGACATTTTCTTTCTACCTCAATGTGCGTTTTATTTATTATGTTCATATTAATGTATAACTTTTACAATTTCTTCGTATTTAAAACATTTATTTACTTGTTGTGGATTTGACCGCATTTATCTTGTGCGGGACAATAGATAGCACTCTTAGGTCGGTAAAATCTTGAATTTTGATCATTTTCAGGTGCTCTGCTTATTGACTTCGATTGATGGGTTCTCACTTCTCCCTTCTTTTTTGAGCCTTCCGTCAGCTGATTGACTGAAAATGACGTTGGATCAAGATTTTCCATTGTTCTTTTCCCGATATTTTGAGACCTCATTTCCAGTCTCATCTTCAGGGTTGACACAATACGCACAGGAGTAAAACACAACAAGAAGGACAGCACTGCGCAAGAGAGTTTATCATTCAAAACATATTTAAATCTTATTTACTTGTTCCATCCTTTGATTACCATTCTCGAAAAATTATTTTTATTCAGAAACATAGTTCTTTCCATAAATGTATTTTTCTACTATAGTATTTGATTCATTATCGTAAAGTTTATTCCATATCATTGTTAGCTTTCTGCAAATCATTATTTATTTATATTACCTGGCTTCATTTATTATGTTCCTTTTTGCATTATAATTTGGCTTAGACACCTTAATTCATTTCAATATAACTTCATTTATAATTGTCTAGTTTTAGTAATCATAGTTTTCTGCTTATTGGTTTATGATATTTTTTTTAAAAATACGCATGAAATTAATATTAATGCCCGATTTGTTCAATCCCTAATAAAATTCTTTCCTAGAACTTTATTGGCTCTTGAACTTATCTTACTTATTTGTTCATAATCAATAACTCAAATTTGTTTTAACGTGTTATACTATCTTGAGCGAATATTGTTACTTTATTCTAAGCGTCATATCCTAAATTTGGGCGACAGATTATTTCATTGTAATAATGTATAGATGTATAGATGTGATAATGTGTGCATGCATATAATTCGGTACAGCCAAACCCTAGTGAGTTAATAAGGCAGCAAATATACTTTAGATTCTTAAAATCAAGTTTGCGAGCTTCAAGTAAACACCAATCCCATTGAATTTAACGAGTCGTCGGACAACAGCAAAACTAAGGCCAGTCGCACGCACTGACGCGTTTCGACCTTCCATGTGCATCATCAGAGTACGACGGGAAACTGACTGCCGAGGATCAAACCACACTGAATATTTATGGAAATCGAAGTTAGATATGCGGCTCTCACCTCCAGCAGTCTAGCATGAATTTCTATGCAGTCACGACAATTTACAGTCAAGTTTAATGTATGCGAGACTACTAGAGGTGAGAGCCGCATATCTAATTTTTCTATTCATGTGTATGCAATACGGTTTAAACCTCGCTAATCAGATTGCCGTCATTCTCTGATAATGGCCATGGAAAGTCGAAACACGTCAGTGCGTGCGACTGGCGGTAGTATTGCTATGTTGTTCGACGACTGGTTAAATACAATGGGATTGGTGTTTACTTCAAGCTCGCAAACTTGATTTAAAGGGTAATACAACGAAAAGCCTCAGTTAACAAAATTGTCAACAGACTAATATTTTGTAATTCAAAACAAAATGCAAATTATTGTTTTCCTTTATGCTTGTAAATTTTGTGTGTGCGATTTTATCCAAACACACAGAGGAACGTATTTGACTACTTTATATATTATCTTCGTATGTCGTCTGCTAATTGAAGACTTTGATATTGTGCTAATTTTTCGATTACCAAATCTAATCATGCATTTTACATGCATAAGTATACTTAAATGAGAATCCCATTTCACCGCAAACTAAACAGCAAAATGGCCTAAGGCTGTAGAATAGAATAAGCCAATTCTATATCTTACCGCGAAATAATTTAAAAGATGTGAAATTATTGGATGCCGGCTTCCGAATATTCTATCAGGCTTGTAAAAGTAGGCCTTCTGTATGATAGCGTTACTGGGAAAACAAACTAAAGAACAAATTATTGCTTTTTTATGAACAAGTAAGGTTAATTCATCGATATTCAGAATTTTCACTGTAGAAATTCAGGTTTGAACAGGGAACTTAATTGAATAACTTTCTCGATTGTAGAATAAATAAAAAAATAGATAAAATCTCAGTAAAGTGGACAGATTGCATTATACACTAATAAATCAGATAAAAAATCATAAATGGATTTTGTAAATTCTGAGACAAACTGTAAGTCATTTAGATACTGTTTACAGTAACAGGATTACAGCGAAATGCGATAAGTGATAACGAGCAAGACCAGATTGTGTGTATATAAATTGAAATAAGTTGTGTTGGTACCATTTACTGACTCAGCAACCCTGGTTTTGGAACCATGTATCTTTTCGGTACCATAATGTTGGTATTGGATACTGGCACAATAGCCATAGTTTTGGTACACTTTACAGACTTGGTATATGTATTATATAGAGTGAGTTATCGTTTAAGTCGCATTGTCGAAGACTTAACATTAAGTTAACTTCACCACTGCAGGTTTATACATACCTATAGGGTATTTTAACGCCCTATCTTCGCACATTCCTCACCCAAATATATTGTGGGTAAAGGTGAGTCGCCAGTAAGCAGGAAACGAATATGCACAAAATTATACATTCAGTACATGTTGTATTTGGTTTATCCTTCCGGTCATATTTGAAAAAATTTGTTACTAGGTGTGAAATACCTTATACAAAATTTTAGCAAATTAGTTTTAACCTGGAAGTTTCGATGCAATTATACTGCAAAAATTAGTTAAATCTTATGCTAAAATTGAAAAGGTTTATGGTCTATGACCCTCATTCAGGAGCCGTTTTCAACTAGAAAATTAACTGTGCAAAATTTTGTTTTTTTTCCGGAACTGCTTTACACAGTTTATTATATTAAAGTGAAATTTGTTTTTAGTCAAATATGCGCTCGTGGAAAACTCATACTATCCCAACAACAATAACATAAAATGCAGTAATTCAGCGTAAAAAGATTTTGTGTTAACCATTTGTGAACAGGCAGCATTTTACCGTGTGACAATGAGTTTCAGACAAACGTAACTCTCCTTTTGTCATTTTACTTAGCAAGAAAGGCATATTCTCGCGGGTATTACCATAAACTATGCTGCAAATGCCAAATTCAGGATATTAGTCTGTAGTTACGGCTGAATGGCAGTCAATTTAAATGAAATTATCCTAGAAAAAGGTTGAGTGTGCCGTAAGAAGAAAATACTTACGCTTCTAACTTTTGTTCATAAAATCAGTCGTATGTGCGTCAATTCGCGCGTGTGATTGGTTTTCTTGCAGCAAGATGATGATCGCTTTTGCGGTAAATAAATAGACAATAGGCCTCCATCAAGAGATCGACATGTGGCATTTGCTATTTTTAGTACTTTGTACTGTTAAAGTGGTAAAAATGAATTAAACTTCATTTTTATATCAAGACAAGGAAAGGATTTATACATACAGGGTAAATAATTTTCTTGTGAAAACAATTTAATTTAGCATATTTATCAGAAATTTAATATTGCTGTATTCAACAAGCATATCGACATTGGCGCGAAGATGACGTTCGAATTACAGCTCTTGAAGTTTTGGTAACAGCTATGGGGTACACAATAAGAATGAAATTGGTGTAACAGATGTAATACGAATGCTAATTTTATCGATTCTTATTCTATATCAATTATATTTTTAGATTCAAATACTGCAATGAATTATTAATCAATTATCTTATCTCAAAATTGTATAGTGTTTGTCCCATATTGACAAATGTGGACTACGGAGTTTAGATTTTAGTGCTATTGTGTACAATCTGATATTTCATGTAATGCTAGATCTAGAAAAGTCCTTTTTTGGTGCAAAACAGATATTCGAAAGCAAAATTCGGTCTAAGGATGTTTCGAACTAGGATAATGGTTTTGAACCCAGTAAGTGTCGGTTTTACCGCCTCTAGTATTAGGTTTTAGCACTGTGGCATTTTCGCATAACTAAGGACACATGGTATGCTCATTGACATTCATTTGATTCTTTCTCCTATTTTAATTATGCAAAGCGTATGTTCATATATACACAATAAAATGCTGTTTTTTAAACTGTCTCTCCAATGTAAATATTGTTTCTAATAATTAATATTTTGCGTGACAGGATGTTGCAAAATTGTAATTATGCATGATCCCCTCGTCATGCTCTTTTTCATAAAAAGCTACATATGATGTAGACATAGGCTTTATTTATTACATAAAAATATTTTCGTTTATATAACAAAAGTAATTCTAACTATGTTGAACAATTTCACAAAATAGGCAGAAGTAAGTTTGAGCAGAATTATTATTTTAAATACATTGTACGCATTAAAATAGACAATCCACTGGGAATTACTTTGCAGACATTTATTGTAAAATAAACACACCAACGAAGTAAAAAGTCAATAATCGCTTTCATATTCAAGGTGGTTATAAGTTTAATGTTTTTATACCATTCAAATTATTCGTTCAAATGTAACTTTGAAACCAATTTTTGTTTGTCCGCGGTGGAGAATACGATATGTGTTTCTAATAACGGCAAAATCGGTCTATTGGATGAATTTTCTTTTCTAAATTACACAATACTTAGTTTAAACTGACAAAATTATTTAATTGGTCAGATGTTATATCAATATCGCAACCTTGATTATAGTAATTGTTATCACCACCCGCGCAAAAAAATGTTCGTCTAATTATGTAAGTAATTGAGTTTCAGTACATTCGTGAAATATTTAAACGTTTTAAATTTAATTAATTTGTATTTTATAAATGCCTTTACTTAATTAGTTCTTGTTTAAATTTATTTAAATGCCAAAATATACGGGAATATAGATAATATATAACATAAACTATCATGATTTCTAACGTAATTGTCTTCCACTTAGTTTACACCTAAACTATTTTTGTTCATAGCATCGGTCAACTTTACCAAGCATTTCGTCAAGGAAAACGGTACGCCCAAATTCAAATTTAATGTTGATTACTTCTGGCTGTCTTCATGTAAGTACAAACTACAAGTTGTCTCACAATTTTAGCAAACATATCCAAAAACATTGTCTGTGAATGTACAATCATGTATAGCATTAAAGAATGAATAGGCACATAAACAAGAATCGTCTCTATTTCATATTCTTCTCAAGTATCAAAAAATGAGTTTTGACGCTCAGTGCTGTCCCTCTTGTCGTGAATTTCACCTCATTTTTCTTGTGCGGGACAATTGATAGCACTCGTAGGTCGGTAAAATCCCGAATCCTCCACATTTCCAAGTGCACCGATTATTGGCCATGATTGACGGGTTCTCACTTGTACCTTCATTTGGAAGCCCTCCATCAGCTGTTTGTCTGAAAATTATGTTAATACAAGATTTTCCACTATTTTTTCCGAATTTTCTGGACTTCATTTCCAGTCCCATATTCAGGGTTGACACCATATGCACAGGAATAAAAAACTTGTGGCAAATGTGGTATCCTCATTTAAGACAGATCGAATTACAATTATTTTAATTCCTAAATTATTTTTTTATTGCCTGCCCTAATATCCGGTTTTCATTCCTATTCTCTTATACTCAAATGTGTACACAAACTTAACCATGTCACGCCCCTCACTCCCCCCCGCTGCACATAACATCCTATAAATACACATCTTTACTCTACTAAACAGTGACATTTATCGAATAACTAAGCGAAAACTATTGATTGACGTACACGTACACGCTTATCCATGATGTCTTTACATTTATTTGATGTGCCGCACGCGTAGACGGATCATCAAAATATTTTTATTTTAATATTGCAGTAATCTTCAAATTCCCCGGTTTACCTAATCGCATCCTGTGTGAGAGAGTTTAATAAAACTGTTGAAAGAATATATTATTATTCTATCGGTCGGACAAGACCGATAGCGAATCGTATCTCAACCAAATACTTTTTCATACTCATATCCTTCATAAATTTATTTTTCCATTTAAATATCTGCGTCCAAACCATATATATATATATATATATATATATATATATATATATATATATATATATATATAATCAATATAAACTAAATTTTATTATTTACATACATATATTTATTTATACCCATATATTACATAAATATCCATTTTAATATACGTCTAAACGCTATATATTTTGCATATATATAAGCATTTAAGCAACCATATGGGTTATTCCCACACTTTTATAAATATCTATATATCTATCATATATATACGTGTATGCATCATATATAATATGAATATCATACAAGCAACACAGTGAGTCCCTCAACGGATAAATTATAGCGGTTAAAACGTATTTGTTAATATTTAAATAAACATTGCTTCAAAGATTCAACAAAGCACATAAGAATATCGGCTTCACATCAAAGCACAAGAAAGATGATTGTCTCCTTTCCCTAGATGAACTATTAAAGAAAGAAACTAAAGGTAAATTAAACAGAACAATTTACCATAAACCAACATGGTCTGCATAGTATTTGCATTACTGTACTTTTGTACCGTTTCAATATAAATTATCAACATTTCGTGGTTGCTTTTCAAGAATTGACAGGTTGGTTAGTCAAGATTCAAAAGAAAATGAATATAATAAAGCAATTAAAGATTTAATGTCCAATGGCTAACCAAGACAATTAATTGAATCAATTATTAAAAGCAGAATTATAGAGAAACAGAGGTATTACGGGCCAGAAAAGAAAACAGTCTACCTAAACATCCCATTTAATGGGGATGCAGTTTCCCGAATAGCACAAAAGAAAGTTGAAGCAGCATTAACACACACATTTCATGCAGCTAAACTACGAGTGTTATTTAGGGTAACACACTTGCCTTTACCAACAAACAAAGAGAAACAGCCGTTAATGTAGATATCAAATATTATTTACCAATATACTTGCGCAAGTTGTCGATCAACTTACGTGGGCCGAATCGACCAGACGGTTAGTTACTCGAATGAGAGAACATTGTAATTTAACACCTGTTTTAAATCAAATGGTGAATACACTTCTGCTATAGCGCAACTCATCATCGAAAAATCGCACGTATGTTCTCCAGACGTAGCATTCAAAGTAATTACTGAATGCAAAAAAAAAGAGAACTAGCCACATACGAAGCCTTATGGATAAACAAATTGCAGCCAGATTTATGCAAGCAGAAACAGCATGCACAGGCACTGAGCTTGAACTTGATTGACGCACGCAATTGATTGGTTTCCGTTTTTCTCACACTCTCTCTCTCTCTGTGTTCACATATTTCTATCTTGTTTTGCTTTCCAATTTTTATATAAAGATATGTTCATTAGTAGATACTTGAGGAGATTATGAGAAAGACATTTTTCTTATATTTGATATAATTTCATTTTGGTTTTGCACAAAGGAAGGGCACAATAAATTTAAATATCTATTTTTATGTCTATATATATACATATGCTTGTACAAGCAAAACAGTGGGTTCTTTGAACTTCAGGTACATACAATTCACACTGATTGTATAATATATTTACTTTACATATATATTTTTATTTATGCTCACATTTTATATGAATTTAGAAATATCAATACATATACAAGTCTACAAAAAAAATATATATATATATATATATATATATATATATATATGTATTGTGTAGACTTGTATATGTATTGATATTTATATACATTATATTTAAATCAACATAAGCAACCATGAGAGTTCCTCGTAACATCTTATATAAGAATGTAAATATTCTTTACCTATATATTGTGTATATCAGAATGAGTGATGTTACCCCACATTTTATATGAATCTTTAGATTCATTCATATATATGTCTCTGCATAATATGTATATACATATATATACACTTATCCAAAATGCATATTTAGATTAGCATATATGAAACCATTTGAGTTTCTTTCACATCTTATATAAATCGAAAATATTCATATTATATATATATATATGCAATCTTTATATTTAAATAAACATATAAGCAATCATGTGAGGTTCTCCAAGATATTATCTAAATATTTATATTTCCATCCATCAATAAATTTATTTAAAAGCATATATATATATATATATATGCAATCTTTATATTTAAATAAACATATAAGCAATCATGTGAGGTTCTCTAAGATATTATCTAAATATTTATATTTCCATCCATCAATAAATTTATTTAAAAGCATATATATATATATATATATATGGTGTCAACCATGAAGATGGGACTGGAAATGAAGTCCCGAAAATTCGGAAAAAAGAATGGGAAATATTGTATTAACATCATTTTCAGACAAACAGCTGATGGATGGCTTCCAAATGAAGGAAAAAGTGAGAACCCGTCAATCATGGCCAATGATCGGTGCACTTGGAAATGTGGAGGATTCATGATTTTACCGACCTACGAGTGCTAGTAATTGTCCAGCACAAGAAAAATGCGGTGAAATTCACAACAAGAAGGAAAGCACTGAGCATCACAACTCATTTGTAGATACTTGAGAAGAATATGAAAAGAGACGTTTCTTGTAACCGATAATTTTTTTTCATTTTGCTGCAGATGGCAAATGTACTATGAAATATTTTTTAATAAATAAAAATAATGAAAGGTATATTACAGCTTTAGTTAAGCTCAACATTAAATGTTATATCTTATTGCTAGGTTTCAATTAAATTAAATTCATTTGCTTAATAAATACAAATATGAACGGTCAATTCCAAATCACTGTTTAAAAGTGACATCAAAATTTGTTTTGCCACTACACTACTAACAGGACATATTTTTGTCTCCAGCATTTCAGTTGAGAAAATGGAAAGAGTGCATCACTTAACATTCTTAGCTCTCAAGTTTTATTCGATCATATGCGTGCCTGTTTTTTACCTGTGATTGATTGTCAAAAACGATTACGAAATTTCGCGTTCCTATTTTATAAGTAAAAATGAAACGCGCTAAATGCGCATTCCAATTGTAGCGCTTCTCGTTAATTACCAAACACACAAAATATGAAGTGGTCATGACCATAAACTCTCAGTTTGTATTTATTTACGGCATTATTTTATTTGTTAGGGATAATTTCATTTTGACTCGTAAGTGAGTATAAATTCATGCGTCTGTGTCCGAATAGTTTCATTGTCAGTGCACAGTTCGATTTGCTTTAGATCTAATTATTCTCCCTTCTGTTTATTCGACATGTTATCCATCTTTTTCTTTCATATTTGGTGTAACTATTATTTTTTCCACAATGCTGTATGTTCTGTTAGATTAATTATGAGGTGTGTTAATAGAATCGCTGGCTGTGTACACTGCAGTATCAAGCGAACATCTAGTTGCGCAATTTTGGGCGCTGTTAATAATGATAACGCTGACGTTTATGCAGATGCTTCTGTATATATTTTTTTTTAGTCCGATTAAATATTTGCCAAAGCTGATGTTACATACACTTTAACTTGACTGAATAATAGAAAGTAATTGTTTGGTTTGATTATTCGTGGCCTGTCTACTATATCATAATGTTCTGGAAACAATTAAATATTAATATAATTAAACAAACATTAGTTGTGCGAGCGGTGAAAACACTTACTTTCAATCAAGTTTGTGATTTTGATATAAACATTTGGCCCATTATGCACATACATATAAAAGTATAAACTAAGTACTGTATAGTGTGCAGAAAATAATTCATCCAGTAGGCCAGTTTCGTCCTAATTGGGAACTCATCACGTACTGTCCAGAATTTGCCGCGGACAGGGCTCAAATCTGGGCACGTCTGCTTCGGAATCTGTTGCTCTAACTATTGAGCCACTCTGCCGCACACTAAACTGCACATAATTTTCGGTTATATACTAGAAAATGTAACTTGGTTAGTCTATTTTGCCTTTAGGTGGAGCACATGGCATCTATTTAGTCCCAAAGTTCCAACTACCCAACCCCATTCTGGCATTACTGAACAGACACCACACTACATGGGGAAGGGGTATTGAAATGAAAAATTATATAATTAAACGGGTGGTGATTACAATTATTATAATCATGTTTCCGATATTGACATAAACACCTTATCCATTAATTACTTACATATGTCAGTATAAACTAAGAATTGTATAGTGAAGAAAAGGAAATTCATTCAGTAGACCGGTTTCGTATTATTGGGAACCACCCGCGCAATTAATATTCGTTTAATTATATAAATGTTCATTTCAAGACCACTTTCCCATGTGGTAATGTCAGAATGAGGATTGATAGTTGGAACTTTCGGACTAAATGAATGTCATATGAGCTCCAACCATCGTAAAAATAGACTAAACAAGTTACATTTGTTAGTATATAACTAAAAATTGTGTGCAATGTCGTGTGTGGCAGGGTGGCTCAGTGGTTAGAGCACCAAATGCCAAAGCAGACGTGCCCAGGTTGAAACCCTGTCCGCGTCAATTTCTGGACAGTACGTGATGAATTCGCAAAAAGGACGAAACCAGTCTTCTGGATGTATTGCCTTTTCTACACTATACATTTCTTAGTTTATACTGACATATGTAAGTAATTAATGGGTCAGGTGCTCATATCAATATCTCAACTTTGATTGTAATAATTGTTATCACCACCCGCGCAAACAATGTTCGTTTAATACCAAATGTTTTGTTTCTTGCAGACATCCTCATCACACATCATCACATGTATTTGAAAACTTGTGTTGATGAGTGAACTGAAAGTAAAATCAATTAGAATTCAGCTTGTATTATTCAAAATGCAGATTAGATAATTTTTATTAATCCAGTTTCGCAAACTTTTCATTCTTTTAAGCCACATTTGACATGGAATTATAGGTCCTACGCCATCAAATTTAATTATAGATACACGCAAGTAAAGAAACAACTCCAGGGAAAGTGTCAACTATTTCATTTCTAAAATCTTCTTTAAAACATGGTGTTATTTCTAATTGTTTTCGATTTACATTGAAATGTTAGGTTACATTTGTATGATATGTCTCTTAAGCATGACCTTTATGAACACTTTGGTTCGTGATTTAGATAGACGAAAATATGTATTTATTAGAGAAAAAATAATTAAAGATTGATGGTAACATTTATACACACAGATTATTTTAAATATATTGAGGAGTTTAGTGATACAGCCCTTAAAAGAGAATTTCAAAAAGCGATAATTATACATGACAGAAAACTGGCTGATTTTGGAACGTATAGAACATCCCAGGAGAGAAGTTACTTAATCGTAACTAGTCGGATAGTAAATCAATCAAAATTAAATCGCGAGAGAAATCAATTTGAACTACCTAACCGCGGTTTAAATATGGCTATTCCTAATGAAAGGTTTGTTAGAAATGAGGTCATTACAGAGGCTGTCAGAACGGCACAAATAATTTCAAATAAGAGAAGGATGAAATTTGAATTAGACATTGCTTTAATTGTTTTGACACATCAAGAGGATAAATTTAAGCCAAATTATTAAAATGAACGTCTCATAAATGGTTTAATATCGAATAATTGTATATGTCTAAAATCGGATAAAGTAGGGGCTATAGTTTTGATGAATCAATCTGATTATAAAAACAAAATGATAGAACAGTTAATTAATACAAAGTATACACCAAAATTGGAAACGATCAAACGGATCGATTACAATGGAAAATATAATTATCATTCATGTGCATGATAAAACACTCATACAAAGAGATACAGTTGCACAAAGAGGGTAATGCTTGGTTAAAGTATATAAACATGGCTGTTTAATATTTGATAAAAGCACTTTGCCTATGTATAATAATTTTCCAATTTTTCTAAATGCAGTATTGATAAATTTGTTAATTTATTTTCTGTATTCCATTTTAAAAAGGTGATGCGAAATTTCTGATTTTTCTGATGGTACTTAGCTTCTATGTATCTGTTTGAACTGTTAATGTTAGTTGATTCTCTTGGTTCATTAAATTTTTACGTCTAATACACATGTACCCGTGCATATATAAAAATTTGTTAACTGTTAAAAATATAGAAAGTGTCGACAATTGATCTCTACATATGTTACCAGAGTATTATTTTCACTTTTATTCGTCATTTAAAATTTCATCGTGACACATTTTTCATAATTCGAGTTTAAAAGATAGTGAATGGCATAAATTTATTATATAACAATGTACGTTGTAACACATTTATCGCACAGTACACATTATTTTCTCGTTTTATAATTATGGAAAATATAAATTATATTCCTAATTGGTGTCATAATTCTGAAACAGAAGTCGAATTAAAAAATAAAATTCTAAATAAATTAATAAATGTTAGAGAATAATAGTTGATTAAAATGTTTCCAATGAAGAAATTAAAATAGAACAAGTTCCTTTTAGTTTTTGAAGTGGGTAATACTATATTAGTAAGTTAACACGTAAAGAGTATTATTTGAACAAATCAGGATTTTGCTTCGTAATAAACGAGTTAAACTTATTTCAAACTAGCACATCTTAATCTGACAGTTCTCTTGATACTGGAGTTTAGATAGAAACCTTGCCTATAGTCACATAAATCTATTTAAAATTGGAGAGATTAATTGTCTGCTTAGCAGTCTGATTCCCTGAAAACGTCAGAATTTATGAGGCTATCTTCATACGGTGGGATACTTCCTAAATAAAGTATTTGATATTATGAATACAAAAAGGCATTACAATCAACCAGTCAATTTAATGAAACACAATGACATCAAAACAGTCAATAATTATTGTAAATGTATTGTAAATGAAAAATTGGAAACAAACAAATAAAATTTTTAATTGAGTTTGCAACCCATAAACAGCAAATGACAGACATTTTATAGTTCAAATTTAAGTTTATACTGTACCAGGTGAGTCATTTTACTGGAAATAAGTTTGAATTCATGGCATTGGTATGGTTAAGCGAAGAAAACTAATTGTAGAAGCCGCTCACAAGTATAAATTTCTCAAAGAATCCAATTTGGAAAGTTATATAAACTATATCACCTTTGCGACTTTCAGTGAAAGATAAAATACAACAAAAATACTTTGCAATGGTAAACGTGAAAAAGAGCTGTTTTCATCGATATACGTGTGCAGATCAAGATCTGAAATGCAAGAAAAATTAATTAGCAGTAATGACTATCTTTCCGGTGGACCAGTACCTATTCACACTAACAGTCCTGGTTACTATGAACGATTGCTTGAGAAGAATTAGACATAATCTCACAGGTAAACTGTTTTAAATTTTCTAAGTAAACATTTTGTCGAAAAAGTAAAGATCTTGTCAAAAATTGTATGAAAACTTCCAGGATTTACAAAAATCGGTACCAATGAGAATCCGATAAAAATCCTATGTATAAATAAGCGAACATCGGGTGCATAAATGATGATAACAATAGTTTAAATAAAGTTCGCGATTTTGATATCAAACCTGACACATTATGTACATGCATTTGTCAGTATAAATAAAGTTTAGTGCAGGGTATAAAAGGTGATTCATCCAATAGACCGGTTTTGTCTTTATTGGGAACTCCTTACATACTGTCAAAAAATTTTAGATACATACTAACAAATGTTTCTTTGTTAGACATTTTTTGGACAATTCTGGACACCACGTGAAGAGTTCGCAATTAATAAGAAACCGAACTACTAGATAAATCGCATGTTCTACATTATACATTTCACCGTTTACACTGAAAACGGCATACATATTTAATGGGATCTATGTTTTAATCAAGATCGCAACCATGATTAAAAATAAAATACCCACACATTTTCATTTTAAATAAAATGTCAAAATCTGGGTCAACTTTAGCAAAATTAATTGCAAGAAAATCTGCCTGAAATATCGACTACGAAACATTCTGTATGCGAATTGCTCTTCATTGCGAATTAAATATAACTAATTGGCTTCGGATAACATTCAAGCTCAAACACCAACCAATTTCGTAATAGATAAAACAATTCGCATATAAAATAATTATTTGACGTTTTGTTTTAGATTAACTAGAATTTGCGTGACAGAAAAAACAAGATCGAAGTTAAACATTGCTGATTTTGATTTTCATTGTATCGAAATTATCGCCGAATAAATACATTGGCCCGAAACAGGAGTCTTTTCCTCATTTACTGTAATACAAACACAATCCGAATTCTGTAATTCTATCCACAAAGACTTCCAAATGCGTGCAGTATGTGTGATACGAGTGGCGCCGTGGATAAAGTCCCAGACTCAAAGCAAATATACCCTGATTCGAGTCCTGGCTGAAAAATTTTCTGATCCTAATAAATACGAAACCAGTGTACTGTGTGAATTGGCTTTGCTAACTAACACAACGTTATGTTTATAATGGAAGAATTATATATAGATATATCACGATAATGCCCATTACCTTTGAGTATCACTCACATTTTTTTAATAACCAAATGTATGCTTAACGCGGATAATGGCCATTTTATAGCAAAATTACCTAACAAAAGATTACAAATTTTTAAAATCAAGTTTGCGAGCTTGAAGTAAACATCTATCCCATTATATTTAATCATTCGTCAAACAACATATAAAGACTACCGCGACTTACAGATCTTCTGTATCCGAGTTTGTTATGTTGTTACGCGGACAATGTGAAGACAAGCGGGAGTCCACTGTTTGGATGTTCCGAACTATATTCGTCGGATCCAAAATGAGTTTAGACATTTTCGATTGCAAAGCATTGAACTCTGCAACATCTGTGTCACGTCTACTTATCGCATAAAACGGTAATTCTAAAAAATTTTCTCTTGCTGATCTGTAAATGCTCCTAGATTATAAAATACTGACAGTTAGCGTTGCAATGTCCAATTTTCGTTTTGAGACTGAAATTGTAGAATTATGATGCGTGAGAAATACAGACAGCAATGAAACCGGAATATTGTAGATATTACACAAAATTTTGGTACAGAAAATAAATTTATTCCATGTGGAATACAGAACAGTTAACTTCATCCAATAAAATTTACAATATAACGCTTACACACTGATTTAATTCCGTAAAACCAATTATGATGCAAACAGAAATAATACATTTGTTAACCGGAATCTAAATGCTCACAATAAATCTTTCTAAGCCGTGTGAGGCGAGAGTTTGTGACACTTAATACATATTGCATTCAATCAACAAACCAAATGAATATGTCCCATAAGGAAGGACAGTGACAGTATCGAAAGTCTAACTCTATTATTATCTTACAGAAACTATGATTAGACATTATAGCTATAGAAGAGGATAAATGGCAAACCAAAAATCATTTTAGATACCCAGATAGCCGAATGTGTCCAGAAAAATTAGCAATGACGCATTTTTCTATATCTCTTTACTGTGAATTTATAAATCAGTTTGTGTGCATGTAATGTGAATGGATTGTAAAGAAATATCAATCCTGTGTTATATACTGAAATGCGTAAAATTATAGAACATTGTGAAGTAAAAAATATTTTCCATCTGTTGTTTAAATAACTGTGCATGAGTAGCATTTACTGCAGCACAAGAGGTTGAGTTCAATTCATTTTTATAAATGTACAATTAAAGTTCTCGCCTAGGAGGCAGTTTACTTTCATATATATATATATATATATATATATATATATATATTGATGTTTCTATTTCACCATACATACATACATACATACATATATATATACATACATAAATACATACCTTTACATACATACATGCATACATACCTTATACACACATACATACATACACATGTACATACATACATATACATATATATATATATATATATATATATATATATTATATATATATATATATATGTATATATATATATATATATATATATATATATATATATATATAAAATAAAACTCTTATTACTCATGAATAACATTTATTAATAAATCTATTTATACCAGTATCACATATTTTAACACCGATTCGTTAGTATATTCGTTTCATCCAATCACATACATTTGTCATGTAATCTCCTCTTCGTTTTTAGCCTTGTTTTTGCTGTGGAGCCACTCCTTTGCGTAACATTATTTGATTTGTCATCACTTTCATTGTAGCCATCAAGTACTAGACACTAATTACAATGAAAGCGATGATACAAACAACATTACAGAAAGTGGTATAAATACGTCAAGCAAAAACTAGCATAAAGAAAATTAATTACATTAAATAAAGTAAATTGGATGAGCAAATATATGAATCCAAATAACTGTGAATAGTAGAAAACAAATTTATTATCATGTTATTCCATAGGTATTGACCTATATATATATATATATATATATATATATATATATATATATATATATATATATATTTCCAAGTGTAGCCTTTCGTATTCGATCGGATTAGCAACAAACTGAAGAGGAAAAAACAGCTGCACATACGGTGACAGAAATTTCGAAACAATATGAGCGTTCAACACTGAAATCCTCAACTGCGCTGTTAAAAATTGTAGAAAACAACATTGTTAACAAGGTGAAACAAAAAACTACACTCGAAATACTAACATTTGTACACATAACAGCCAACTATGCGAACAGGTGGCTAACTATCAAACCATCAATAGAAGAATGACCAGATCTCAGACATCACCTCACAGTGAAAAAAGACCTAGCGCAAACAGGCAATATCAAAGATAAAACTTATACAACTGAAATAAACAAGAAATATAATTAAAACTGAGTCATATTTGATGCCATCCCTATTATTAAACAAAACCAGATGTATATAAATAAAAGTTTGCAGTGAAGTTTAGTGTTCAACTATATATATATATATATATATATATATATATATATATATATATATATATATATTTAACTGGTCCAAATTAATTGTCCAAATACATAGTTGGCATAGGGCATATTGACGGCTCCTACCGATGAGTCGCCAGTAAGCACGAAACGAACGTGTACATGGGATTCTAGCTTTCGTTCATGCTGAGTTTATAGTTTATCATTTTGGTTTTATTTAAACTAATTTTTTCTGGGTAAGTAAATTCCAATATATAAATACAATGTACATAAAACTTAAAAGACTTGTTTTTTCCGACATAACGAAGAAAGTTGAAGCGGCCTTATAGCACACTCCTTATTGCAGCTAAACTAGACGTTTCAAGTTGATTAGTAAGCTTACCCTCGCCAGCTGTAAAAGAAAAGCAGCTATTAATGCCACCATCAAGTTTTATTGTTGAATTTAAATGCGTAAATTACCCACCATTTGCGTAGGCTAATCGACCAGATGATTAATATCTGCAGAACGTTTCAAATGCAACACCGATGTCAAATTAATTGGTAAATATTTGTATGCAACTGCGAAACACATCGTTGAAAATTCGCCCGTGTTCTCCAGGTGTGGTGTTTTAAAAACACCTAGAGAAATGAAGTTTCAACTTATGAAGCATTTTGAATAAACAAATTTCGGCCACATAAAGTGTATCTTCTGTCAATTAACTTGAACTTAAGATGATGCATAAAATAGATTTGGCATTACAATATTCTAAACTGTTGCCTGATTTTCGCGTTCAGTTTTTTTATAACTTTCATGAAATTTATATATATATAAGCTCATATATAAATCCTTGAAGAGAATATGAGATAAAAAAACATTTTTTGCATCTGATAATTATTTTTTAGTTTCGTACCTTAGAGTGACATTATGAACTTTAATATTGCTTTCAATCGAAATATATAATGATAGGTATGGTAAAACTTTATTATTGCTCATTATTTAGTTTGCAAACTAACTGCGATACCAATCTATGTAGTTTATAAACCGGGGTCGAAACTATGAGAATTTTATTTTAAAGTCCATCAGCCTCAATTTTTCATGCAAATCTAATTTGATATAAAATATTTTCTCAGTACCGCTTTTTAAGTTGACATCACCTGCATTTAAAATATAGCTTTGTATCCAATTTTAGCAAAATTCTACACCACTAATTGACAAAAGTTTAACATCGATGGTCTGTTAAACGGGTTTCATCTGATAGAATATTGAATGTAAAGGTTATGACAAAAATATTAATCATTTTACGATTCATTCATATATGCATAAAATTTATGTATAATTTATTTTGCATTCGTTTTTTAACTTGAACGAATTTAGTGTACAGTTTTTAAATTTGAAAAAAATAATTGCCAAATTTGTTTATAAAATCATATTTTTTGTTTAAAGTTTACAAACTAGAGAGATCCAAAATCATCAATTATAGGGAATTTTCGATAAGAAATGGCTTATATGTTTTCAATAATTCGGTTCGTTTATCAGAAAATTCCTTCCTTCCGCTTTGAGGCCAAAAATATTAATACAACAGGATAATTACAGGTCAAAGCCGAAAAACATCCAAATTGTAAATTGTTAACTTCAGATAGACAAACTTATTTATCAAGCAGAATTCAAGAGGATTTTGGACAAAGCATAACTTACAATTGGATATGGTATCCGAAAAAGTTAAACAATTTTTTTTTAATATCGCACACCAGGTTATGCGGATTTCCAGATGTTTGATTGCATAAAATGAAAAAGTGTTACGCACACCCGAAGCTGTTCTATTCAACATACTTTATCTTAGGAAAAATAAAAATTTATTGCTCGTACATGATTTTAATATGAAATGATAAATTGTCTGTGCGCGGGTCGGCACGAGTAATTCTAGCGAAAAGTGAAATTAATTTTCGACTACGCTTTTTATAAATGCTTTAATGTAAATACGTATTTCCATGATCATCATCAGAGTACGATGGCAAACTGAAAGTGAGTATCAAACCGCAATGCATACATATATAGAAAGCATATGCGGCTCTCACCTCTAGTATTCTCGTATGCATTGAACTTGACTGAAATTATCGGCTGTACAATTTCTATGCCATTATGAACATTATCTTTTTGCCGCTGTTGCCACATATATAAACAGGTAATACAATTAAAAATTCAATGATTGTGCGGGCGCTGAAAACAATAAATTAAATCAAGTATGCGAACTTAAAATAAACAACAATCCCATTGTATCAAACCAGTTGTCGAAAAACATAGCAAAACTACGGTCAGTCGCACACTCTGACGCGTTTTTTTGCCTTCCATGTTATCGCTCATAGCAATTAACATATTTCATAGCCAGCTTTAGACTTTCAACCACCTGTAGTCCCAATAATTTAAATGTTTACATAAATTTTATTGTTAAATTTAATAAATGTTGATAATGCGTCGACTAACTCGCACAAGAAATGGGTAGTAAAAACAGATTCAACATTCAACGGTTCCTCGTCTGGTTGAGACAACGCTAAATCCTATACAAAACGTGATTTGATCAGCCAGGATTTCTTGGAATGTGTTTTGAAGCATACATTTACTCACATGGGCTACCATTCTCTGCGTCATTTAGTGATATAGAAAGAGGCCATTTTCAGAGACATTTCAAATTTGTGTAAATTGAAGCACGGCGAAGCGTTTGTCCGTTATACGCAAATAAAGCACAGGTAATTTAGGGATAAACAGCATAAATTACTGCATCAAAGCATTTAACCATCTATTATTTCTAAAGAGCAGTTTAAATGTTCCTTCTATTATGTGTACAAGGCAAAAAGTAATGAGTGTAGTCTAAATAAAGTAAATTTATTAAATACTACCATTTAATAAATTAAATTTTTGGTTTTAACTTAAATTTTTTTACTTAATTAAAATTATAGTGCAAGATGTCAGTGATTTTGGATACGAATGGCTTAGTAGACTGCATGAATCTGGATACACCACCCTTACCTAACAATTTATCAATTTATTGAGCCATCTTAAGTAGCGTTTTCAGTTAATAAACGCACTGACAAATTTTTAATGGTTAACTTGAAACCAGGGAAACCCTGCCTAACACCGAAGCCACGGACGATGTAGGCATTGATGCTGTTTTACGAAATTTGCTAGTTTGCTCAAGGACGGATATTTTGCAACGATTTTTTAAGAATGTTGTCCTATTTAGCATAGAATGAAAGTTTTGTTTCCTTAGTTTTTAAATGGTGAAGAGAATAGCTTGTACCAAATTAATAATTACCTTTGTTTTCGTGAAACATTTAAAACTGCCACACAAGATGCCATGACAGTTGAAATCAAAAGGTCATAGATTCTTTTTAAAAATCCACTTATGCAGGTCCTAGATTGAAATTGATACTATTTTCTACACTTCAATGCCATCAATAATATGCTAAAACCTATGAACTGGTATACATATTTTTTGTCTATTTAATAATCGTATAGTGAACCAGGTAATTAGCTTAATTTTTATTAAGGAATTAATTTTTTATTAACCACTACTGTTCGTGAAATTAAATCCACGTATTGACTGAAAAGAATTTTATTTTTTAACAGCGAAGACAATGACACTACTGTCGTGGTCTAATTTAAAGGCATAAAACACTAAAATAAAACTACTATAATTTCATTTTTCTCTAACTTGTGTGCATTTGAGCATAAGAAAACTCGCATAAAATGCATCATGTTCAATTATTATAATCTTAGATTTTTTAACGAAATTACCCCCCCCCCCCGGATAAAATGCAAGGAAATACCTATTGTTGACAAGAACGATTATGTAAAGCAGTTGAAATCCGTTAATTTACACGTTTGATAAGGCATAATAACCTGAGTCGCTTGAGTTTGATTGAAAGAAAATTTCACCTTTATTTGTCGAAATCCGTTTCTGTGCAATTCTAGGAGGTAGTTCCAATCCCCTCTCTATATAGAAAGTTGTCCTCGTACCATAAATTTTGTAACATTTTTCGGCTCCATTACAGGAATAATAATCTAAAATGGAAAAAAGGGCTCAACTTTCGTTGATCATGGATCCTAGACGAACGTTGCATACTTTGTGTATAAAATATGTCAAATGTCCGGAATTTTCAACATAAAGGCCAATGCTTCAAAAATTCCACTAAAATGTCACTTTTACGGAATTTAACTTATCACTGAATTTCACTCGAGGGCGTTGTTAGCAAAACCAAGATATATTCGGTGTAATGATAACGTTTTATCCCAAATTTTAAAATGCTTTCAAAAGACTCATCAAAATTGAGAATTTTTTTCTTTTTTAAATTTAGAATTTTTAATAATAAATAATTTAAATTGATACAAAATTCTGTCTTAAAGCGTTCTTTATTTATAAAGAAGTTCTATGGAATACCGTGAAAAAGAGCAATTTTCTATTGGTCACTACTAAATTGGACTGCAATTTCTGACACTTTACAATAAATTGTCTTTATTATGTCCATTGCCTTCGAATATAGCACAGTATATTTCTCATTTGGAAGAAAAGGCACATTAATATCAAAGTGGATAATGGTCATTTATTTCGAGAATAATAAACTTCATCTTACATTTATGTACATTCTGGCTTTTCACACATTGTATAAAGCGAAGAAAAAAAATTCAATTCAGTACATAAATTATAAAATAATGGACAGGTGGAAGGAAACGCACGTACACCGAATATATATACATATATATATATATATATATATATATATATATATATATATATATATACTTAACAAAAAAATTCAGTTACTGTACAATCCTCACAAGGATGTCGCAACTGGTAGCTGCATAATTGCGTAACTTCCTATAGTGTTTTGCTTTGTAAAACACATGAAAATCCGTCTGATATGGAAGCGTAATCTTCAAAAACAATCTCCTCATCTATCCCGCAAAATCTCACCCTTTTATTAGCCTTTTTAAGTGTAAAATAATCTAGGATTCGCTTCTTTAGTACTGGGATCTTCCGAACTAAGTATAGGACTGAGCAGCCATTACATTGAGATAAACGGCCGATTACGCTTTATATTGATGTATGGCAGACATTTAAGTATATAAAAAATCATAAATTATGTATAAGACATCCTACAATGCGATAACAGTTTCCAAAATTATGAGCTGCTTGAGTCTAAAAGTGGTGAATTGCATGATGTTCACATTTTGTTATTGTAAAATTTAGCTAATTTGAAACTGTGTAATGGATTGTTAAATATATAATTGCCGACTTCCTCATGTATTTTCAATTCTCAAAATCAGACATGCTCGCAAGCAATTGATAAATTTAGCAACAGTTAATATTTGAGGCGCTAAGGTTAGAAAATTAACCAAATATACACGTTTATTTATTCTGGAGTGTAAATTGCGACACATGCCAAAAAGTAACTGTCTTTCTATATAATTCTTCTCAATTTCTGCAATAATTCGACAAATTACCTTTGAATGATATTTATTCAGTTTATTGGATTTGAGGATTATATCGAATATGTTCATTTAGCTATTTCGTGTTGAACTTTATATTCGACTTAAATTCAAATTTTCATTTTGTCTTGACGAATTTGTATAAAATGTGGATAGCCCTAAAAAGATGCCAGTGGCTTTACTCCATTTTTGCACCAAATGTTTGCATTTTTATATTTTAACCAATCTTTTCGAGTAACCGGTTGCTATGTTTTCTAGTTTAAAACTCGCAACTCATTAAAATGGCTATGTCTAGCATTCGAGATTGTAACCCATTTCTGGACTAAAATTTACACTCAAACTTTAAATATTTAGCGAACTTAATACTTTATCTGATATTATAGAGTGCTTGTTTATTGTATTGATTTGATGAAGTGCAACAATTTGCAATGTATATTTTATTCGGCGTGCAATTTTATTTATGCTTATTGAATTTGACAATTAATCCATTCATACCAATTCCTTAAAATTGCAACCGCCATTTAATGGTCATTCGCAAGAAACAGAAAAAGAATGTGGAAGTCATAACTGATGAATTACTTGATAAGACAATAGCAGCGCTATGCATTAGCGAGATTAAATTTTAAGTAACAAGAAAGTAAAATGAAAACAGACAGTTGAGTAGATTATATGGAGAATGGCGAATAGTTGTATGTTTCTGTCATAATTACCATCTATATCTTAACAATATTAGAAATTAAAATTTAAGATACAGTGAGTACAAAGAATTTTATATTTTATTATCCCACCATTAATTTCACGCGTATTTTTAAATTTTTCAAATACCATATTGGTTTTCTTGCAATAAAACCAATTAAAAGTTTATACTAATTTAACGTCAAAACAAAAACACGTACCGTTACACAGAATGCAATTATTAACGTTTGAATTTTGAAGGTAGCAAAAATTAAAATCTGGTCAAAATAATAACTAGACACGCTTTATTTATTTTTGTTTTAAACAGTATATCCGATTGAACAACTGTCACATTTGTGTAGCGTTGACAGGTTTCTGCAGTATATAGAGACAGACACCGAAACACTCGTATCCAGGTAAGAGCCCCGTCCACCGCACAATTCTGGATAGTGTTTAAAGAGTTTCCAATAAGGATTCAACCGGTCTACTGGATGAATTTCCGTTTCTATATTATTCAATGCTTAGTTTAATCATGCAAATGAATATATAATGTGATTTGGATTTATATCAATATCTAAAAATTAACAATTCTTTTATTTGTCATTCAAAAATTAATTTTAAATGTGCTATTAAATCCGGTTTAAATCACTTTAATGTACGTGTAATAAACACCAATTACGCTTTTATCCTATTTGCACATTAAAACAACCATTGCTGTAGAATATTCTGTGATGTTCAGCGAATCGATGGACTTTACAGTCATACTTTTGATGCAAACGCTATTGATAATAAACATAATAAACCCAGCAAAAACTGAAAATTAAAACACATAAATGAATTTCCCAATCACTGAATTTTATTTTAAAGCATAGAGTGAATCACGCTGATTTTAATGTTTGAAACATCAACTATACATTAATGAATGGTCCTATTGTTACGGGAACAAAATAAGTAGGAAATTGCAAATGTTAGCAACGAAATGCTATATACGAAACATTTAAGTACGTCAGTAATGATTGAAATTCCATTTAACAATTGTAACCTAATGTACGTCAGTGAAACAATGCTCCAAAATAAGTTCAGAAGAGACGAATATGTAATTGCGTGCAAATATGAACAAATTAATAGATTAGGTCTTGAACGTCACATTGCGGAGAAAAAAACTCAATTAATTAAGATGTATGTAGATGCGTCGCAGTGTGTGGTCGTAATAGATCGACAGGATTTATGAGCGAATCCATTAAAGTTAAATCGAGAGATGATATAATGGATGAAACGACCGTAGAAAAATCAATAGGATTGATTTGGAACTTAGAACTAAATAATGTTAGGGTGCGATGATCTCACCAAAACAATTATAATTGGCACTAAATGGCTGATAACATATTGAAATATTTTACTGAATCAAGAATATTTTCTAAAATTTGAAACATTCTAATTTTAGAACATTTTATTATGTATTACAATGAAGGATTAGATTTTATGTATTAAATTCTTATTAAACAGAATTTAATTATTTTGTCATTCTGCTTTGATCTATCACGCTTTTCAAAACGAAATCGTGCTGTGCTGTGCTGATGCTTTTACTAATTTATCTAAGTTACCGAAAATATCATTGGCGGTTATCTTTTCTAAGAAGGAGTTTGACATCAGCAACAATGCAATATGTAAAGATAAGGTTGTGTTTTCATTTTACTAAATTCAGTGCACTTATTTAAATTGATTTGTATCAAACACGAAGGCATTCAAATTTGATCTATAACGAAACTATTTTAAATCACTGGATATAGTGTAGCAATGCAACCAGTCAGCGATAATAGTAATGCTTAAATTTTATAGAAAATGCATGCTACAACACACGGCTTATTTATGAATTCAAAAAAATAAAATACCGAAATCTGTGGGATTATATTCTTATATTGACACATGCGAATAGTACTTTAATTAAACTCATTTGGGCAGCTGATGTTATATGCAATAAAAGTAACACGGTAGTTCAGCACTAATGAAGTGTTATAGAGTTTAAATTATTTTTTCGTGTTGAATATTTTCCTCATGTCTGTTAAGTAATATATTGATTTTCTGATTAATTCACTAATTAAGGATGCTCCAAATACTTGTCCAATTTTATTCATTTGAACGATGCTTAGTTGCGCGGACGGTGATAGCTATTTTAATCAAGGTTGGTGTGTTGATATAAACACCAGTCTTATTATATAAATACAATTGTTAGTTTAAACTAAATATCGCCTAATATTGATAAGGCAATTCATCCAGTAGAATGATTTCGTCCTTATTCGGAACTCTTCAATTAGCGTAATGAATTTCGCGTGGACAGGCCTCGTACCTGGACATGTCTCCATCGCAGTCTGTGACTTTAAAGGCTGAACCACCCTGCTATTGACTACCCACAATTTTCGGTTGTACCATTGCTAATGATTTCTTGGTTAGCCTTGGCTTAGTCGGGGCCTATATGACATCTGTTTAAGCTTAAATTTCCAACTAGCCAACTGAAATCTATCATTGTGGAGCAGAAATCATCATACATGGGGAAGTGGTATTGAATTGCACATTAAGGTAATAAAACGATAATTGGTTGCGCAGGCGGTTATAACAATTATTTAAAACAAGTTTACGTTCGTGATGTATACACAAATCTGAATATACATGTGTATTTTTCAATACAAACCAAGTATTTTATAATGTAGAAAAGGCAATACATCCAATTGACCGGTTTCATCCTTACTGGGACCTCATCACGAAATGTCCGGTATTGTGAAATTGTAAAACTAAAACAACAGATTTAAATCACTAGACAAGTATCGAAGAACCAAATTTAGACGTTTAATAGTGGTTTATTTAAATCAAGAGTGCAAGCTCGTTAGAAACAGTAATCTCATTTTATTTACATTTGTCAGTATAAACTAGGCATCAAATGACAAATGTATATATTCATTGTACTCTACCTGTGTGTAAAAACAAAAAGAAATTTTACCAAATACAAAAAACATTTATTTCGCTTAATCTCCTCAAATATCTACTATTGAACATATCATTATATATAAATTGGAAAGCAAAACAAGATAGATATATGTGAATATAGAGAGAGTGTGGAAAACGGAAACCAATCAATTGCATGCGTCATATCCAGTTCAAGCTCAATACCTGTGCATGCTTCTTCCGCTTGCATAAATCCGGTTGCAATTTGTTTATCCATAAGGCTTCGTATGTGGCTAGCTTCCTTTTGTTTTTGTATTTAGTAATTACTTTGAATGCTACGTCTGGAGAACATATGTGCGATATTTCGATGAACGGTTGCGCAATAGCATTCACCATTTAATTTAAAACAGCCGCTTAATTTACAATGTTCTCGCATTCGACTAATTAACCGTCTGGTCGGTCGGTCTACGTAAGTTGATTAAAATTTATATATAATGGGATTGGTGCTTATATCGACCTCGCAACCTTGATTTAAATTATAATGATCATTGTCTGTGCAGTCAATGATAGTTTATTTTGATGATGTATGTCGATGCTGAATAATTTTCTCAATGCTTCAATTTTATGAAAAATTCGTTTTACAACACATGGTCCATTTCTCAATTAAAATTTAAAAAAACAATTGTTTCTAAGATCTGGGGAAATTTTATTTTCATATATGCAATGCAAACAGAACTGTAAATACATTCTGTTGGGCAGCTGATTTTCTACGTATTAAATTTACTAAATATTTCAGCACTAATCACGTGTTATTGGGTTTTAATTATTTTTCCATTTTTAAAAACTTTCCACATGTCCGGTACTTAGTTTATAGATTTTGAAATTTCGGCAGTAATTGGTGCTGCGACAAGCAATTCTCCAATTTGGATGGGGAATTATAAAGCAATTTTTCTATACGGTTTTTAAAGAAATTTGGCACAATTCACATAGGTTACGTAACAATTGCGTCTCCTACTGAAATAAAAATGAGGGATATAAATGTCTTTAACTTAATTATATATTATAAAAGTATGCATAAACTGACGAAAATCCTAGTGGAATACAAAATTCAATGAAAAATAGACACTCAGCAATGAATTTCAGAGTGCACAAAAACATTATAAAGCAGCGTTATAAAAATTCACACAAGAATGTAAGTTTCCTACATTTGAAGGTTATTCTAAAACCATATTATAACAAGAAAGTCTGAAAATAATAATTTTCTGCATGCCAAGCATAATATAAGTCTTGCACGAAGTACCTGAGTTGTTTAATTAAAGGTGTTTTGCAATCGAAAAAATCATCTTTAAAAATCATACACGTTATGCTATTTAAGTTTCGTTTTTAAATTTTTTGTAATCTGCTAATTTTTATTTATATGTTTATACCATGTAAGCTAATGCGGTCATCCAGGATTTTTTTGCTTCGGAAAGGAAGATTTACGAATAATTTTTGAATTGCGATTAAAAAGCACTAGTTAAATGCCATAGATAGAACACCGTATATGAACAATGCTATATAATATCAGCCATGTGAACAAGAAATCTAATTCTTATTAAAAATTAATTATGCACCAGAAAATTTATACGTCTGCAAATCTAGTCAGTTTTAGTAAAAATTATGAAAAGGAATTTATAATGTAAATTAAATATTAGTGATGTCAATTAAATAACGGGTAAAGATAAGCTATGGTGTAAAGGTAGATAGGACAAAAATTGTTTAACGACAGTTGGATAACTTTGCGGTTCCTATTATATAGCATATTAATTAACAAGCCTCTGATTTACCCGATAATGCGAATACTTCTGACGCTGTTACGCAATCAATATATGAATACGAAGTGCAGGCTGCATCAACGGGAAGTCTTGTTAATTTATAAGCAGGCTGAAAGTTCACCGTATTTAAGACAGCTCAATTGGTTTGTAAGAATAATTCCAGCCTTATGCAAATCGCTGGCTACAAGACGATTACGAATGTGGAAATAATAATTCATTTGCATATTACAATTTGAATAAATGCGAATAGAAAGTTATTTCAATTTAGCTTTTGTAAAAGATTGTCATTATCTTGAAAACAGCTTTTACAACTACTTACTTTGAACAGAATAGGTTTGAAAAAGAACGTCTTTAAGGTAGCAAGACAAAGCACTCATACAGCTGGTATGCATACACTTTCGAAACATCAAGCATTTCTGGACATAACACGCATTTGGATGAAAACACATTGATGTATTTAAGCTTAAGAACACACTCAAGTAAATTTTATTTTAGGTGTTGTGAACATCGCAGCAAATTAGTTCAAATAGGATCATAAGGGCAAACAAAATTCAGTCCAAACGACGGGTCTAATCTCATGTGTTCATTTTTTTCGTGCTTACTGGCGACTCATCAGTTGGAGACGGTATTACGCCTCACACCCAAACAATATCTAACACTAGAGTAAAGATTGAGCAAAGTTTATATAAAGCGCACCTATAAGAGACTCAAGTACAAGGTCCGCATTTTATAGAAAGAAAAAAAATAAAGAGTAAATCTGAAGTTAAGAATGACCAACTCAAAATATATGTATAAATTTTAATATGTTTTATTACATTTTACCATTTATCTTAAGCATTGTTCCACGTATATTGCAGCAATATTTTAGCAAGTTAGTTTTGAGGGTGTTGGTCCTGTTATTGCCACAATCTACGCACTACTTTCATTATATTTTTAGTTTCGTTAAGACAAATTTGTAAGTGGAAGGACCAAATTTTTAGTAATAGTTTTCCATTCCTGTTAACAACACTGCGGATGCACACTTATTTTTACTTGATTGTTCCTTATTCTTCTTTTGAAAGCGTGTATCATGATAATTTTAGCGATTTTTGCATAAATAAATTTACTATACTACACAACCTGTGGTACATTCAAGTATAATAGTAACATAGAGTTCAACAGGTCTCATTACTTAAACTAATTTAAGTAATTCTGTTTTGAAAAAGTATTTTTTATCAAATAAAATATATAGTGTAGTTTTTGTTGTAACGTTATATTTAAATATAAATATTTTCTGAGTTCCCACTTATGAATCGATCTTCTATTCAAAGCTAGAGAATTTAAATGGGCAAAAGACTTCGAAATTCACTAATAGATGACTACGTTTCTTATTATTTGTGACAAATAGGATAATTTGCTACTCAAATATACTCGTAAAAGTAATCGGTCTAAAGGCGAAACAATGAAAATCGTTCGGGGTAATGACTAAACAGAAGTAATTCTTACAAAAACTTCTCCTAGTCTCACTTCCGTTTCATGTCCAATGCAGAGCGCTCATGGTACATGTAAAGTAAAGTAAATAGAAAATATTTTTCGGTAAAATAATTATTCACACTCTACCAAAGTCCAGAAATGGCATTTGTAAAATAATAGAGTTAAAGGTGGCATACTTAAGTAAAGGCCAATTTGGCACATTATAATAAATGCTAATCTAAATAAAATGTAATTTATTACGTAAGTACTAGAAGGGACTGGCTCATGAGTGTAGTGATAGTTGTAAAGTATTCTGACTGCATGAGTAAAATAAGTAACAATGCATGTACTTCATATAGCATAGAAATTTATAAAATATTAATAAATATTTATGTATATATATATTGGTAATCATATAATTATGTGCATATTTTCAAATACGAACCTATTTATTAATTTAGTTATTATGCGTGATTTTATGCAGGTTCTTTAGTGAAAACATATATATATATATATATATATATATATATATATATATATATATATATATATATATATATATATATATATATATATATACGCGCATATCATATGCACGTATGCGAGTAAATTTTATTAAGATCAAATTAATTCATGTAATTTTGCTTCTATGATCAGTTGATGGAATGTAGAAAAATGGTATGTAAACTTTAAACTGTCTAAAAAACCATATTGTACATTACACTTCTATCTGATTTTAAATAAAGATTTATGTATGTATTCATGTATGTATATAATAACTAAAGTATATTTGCATACCTGTCTATTAAACGAACAATGGTTGCGCGGGTGGTGATAAAAATTATTATAATCAAGGTTTCGTTCTTGATATAAGCACCTTACCCATTAATTACTAAGCATATTTCAGTATAAACTAAGAATTGTGTAGTGTAGAAAATGCAATTCATCCAGTAGACCGGTTTCGTCCTTATTGGGAACTCATCACGTACTGGCCAGAATTTGCCGCGGACAAGGCTCGAACCTGGGTACATCTTCTTCGGAATCTGGTGCTCTAACTACTGAGCCACCTTGCCGCACACTACACTACACACAATTTTCAGTTATGAACTGATCAAGTTACATTAGTTAACATATAACTAAAAATTGTGTGTGGTGTAGTGTGCGGCAGGGTAGCTCAGTGGTTAGAGCACCGGATTCCGAAGCAGACGTGCCCAGGTTCAAGTCCTGTCCGCAGCAAATTCTGGCCAGTACGTGATGAGTTCCCAATAAGGACGAAACCGGTCTACTGGATGAATTGCCTTTTCTACATTATAAAATTCTTAGTTTATACTGATATATTTAAGTAATTAATGGGTAAGGTGCTTATACCAAGATTACAAACTTGATTATAATTATATTTATATGTTTGTATGTTTACATGTATTCATGTTTTTTTACATATATATATATATATATATATATATATATATATATATATATATATATATATATATAGGTCGATTAGTTACTTACTTTGCTATATGGTTTCATTAAAACCTCTGAATCTACTTTGCATTCCAACCGGACTAAGCACCGAACTGAGGAGTTCAAGATGTGATTAAAAATGTTGAAATATTTTTTTCGTAAGTTGATTTTATGGTTTCAATGAATAGGTTATTAATAAGTAAGAAGTATGGCGTTACTGCATAAAAAAGTCAGTAAAGTTTCGGAAATTCCGTGAATAGCAGAGTATAACGTTTTTATTTATTTGAATAAATTCGCTCAGTCAGAATTAATTTGTGAATTATTAAATGAGAGGACAATTTGTAGAAAGACGTCATTACACTATTTATTTAAATTTGTTAAAATTAAGCTTTGTTTCTTAAATCATAATTTACATTTATTTTCTGGACAAGTGATGGACAATACCGCAAATGGGCATCACTGCACGCAGCTATTTGAGCCTGAAGTTTAGTTCGGAACGTGTTTGCTGAGTGAGGCGACCGTGGATGTCTACGCCTTAGTTTATGTATTAGAACACTACAGTTGTAGCAATAAATCATCGTTTGATTGCAGCGACCTACTGGCATCGTTTCAGAGTTGTAATTTATTGAGCGTTCAACTCTATGATTTGAAAAGTGCTAAGAATTTACGGCATAGAATTAAACAATTACTGATTTGGGGGGTGATGATAACATTTGTTTATAAAATGTTTGTAACCTTGAAGCAAACATCAATCCTATTATAACGAATGAGTCGTACAACATAGCCGCCGTATGTTTGTATGTGTGTATTTGTGAATTTCTGTGGGATTGCATATATGTATGCATGTTGTAAAACAAAATTTAGGACTGTGTTGCTGCTCTATCTTGATCATTAATATGGCCGTCGAGTTCCACAATTGGCACTTGACATTTTAGAAGAATCATTTTCTTCCATGTATAAAATTTGTTTCCTTCAATATATAACTTGTAATATTTAAAAACTGGTATATATATATATATATATATTATTGAAATTAGCAGCCTTGAAACGAATTAGGCATTTATGACCGACGGTAGGTACGCTTTGTTTTGCGACAGAGTTAATATAATTGCAGTGATTTCTTTATCAAAATCGCAAACGCGATTGAAAGAATTTTTTCCACCACGAATGAAATCAATGATTGCTTAATTGTACAAATCATATCCGTGTGGTAAACACTGGAAATGAATAGTGTTCGTGGCAGCACAGAAATACTATTTGTGCATGTTCACTATAGGTGGGAGCCTTATATCTTTGTTCTATATATATAATATGGGATTATGGCTTAAACCTAGTTAATAAACTTTATTTAAAGAATTCTTTTGTAATTTTAAAAATTATACCGTATTTCAAGATTCACGAAGCTGATGTGTTAAAAGTATAAAAATTTGATGGAAAGTTATATATTCGTGGTCAATTATTGTAAACAAAAAATGCATACTAGATTACAACCATTTTTGGCGTACTCTCGGCAAAAATATATGCACGGCCAAAGCAGAACAAAGTGGGCGTTAATATGAAACACATCTTGAAAACAGAAAGGTAATAGTTAAACAAACATAAGCCCATATTTTCTAAATCACTGGTGCTTGTGAGACAATTTATAGGTATAATTAGTAAAAGCATTATTCTATTGAGCGAAAAATCTGCTATTATTTTAACGCAGAACTAAATTGCATGAAACTAGAAATGAAACATATAAGGTAGAGTGTACTTACCGTAGGAATGAATATAGCTATCATGTGAAGGTTTTTAAAGTCAAGGCAATAAAAGCTAAATTTAGCAAAGCAGTGTTTTATGCCATACATTTTATGTAAGCATGCAAAACTGAGACGTAATTCCTAACAGCATCTCTCATAAAATGTTTAAATATAGAGATTGGAAGATTGCAATCATACTGCATCTCATGTTGTTACTCAGTAGTAATAATGAGAAAACAACTGAACGAAGCTATATAAATCCGAATGCACAATGTTGTTTTTAAATTATCAAAGATGAAATTGTTAAAGTGCCTTTTGACTGGAGTAAGATTGACAACATTCGTAGAGGACAAGGGAACTCTGTAAGTGCAAATTAAGCCATCTCAAGAGTGTACTGGTAGCCAAAAATAACGGTCATTGATGAACATTACTTAAATGTAGTTTAGACTAGCTACTTCACCTATAATTATCGATATTCAAGTTGTACAAAACATTAGACATAACTGAAAAATTTATATATATTATATATATTATTATATATATATATATATATATATAATTTCTACCTTGGTGATTGTAGAAAGTTTGCAACCTTGATTTAAATAATTGTTATCACCGCTGCGCACAACCAATATTCATCTAAATGTATAAATTTTCCATACAATACTACGTTTCCCTTTGTTTTTTGTCTTTTCTATAATGACAGCTTAGGATTGTTTAGTTGATTTTTTAGGTCGAAAGAGTTATAATTTAGGCTCCACCTAAATGAAATTTTAACGTAGAAAAATTAGATAGTATAGAAGTAAAATTTGTGTGTAGCTTGTGGCAGGATTTCGCAGTGGTTAGTGCAACTGTTTCCCAAATAGACGTGTCCAGTTTCGAGCCCCGTCCGCGGCAAATTCTGAACAGTACTCAAAGAGTTCCTAATAAGTACGAAACTGGTCTACTGGATGAATTACCTTTTCTTACGTGATGCAATGCTTAGTCTTTACTGAAAACTGTATAAATATAACGTGCTTCGTGTTTGTATCAAATTGGCAAACTACAGTTAATTAAATTTTATTTCCGACTGCGCAACCAATGTTCGTTTAATTCCAGTTAAACTGTCAGAGGGAATTTGTGATTTAATTTTGTTAGTGTTAATTTCGACAACACACACACACACTGCTTATTTTCAGACTTAGCCTATTTAAATTTGTACTTAATTAAAAACATACGCCATAGATTGTAATTGGAATTGGTCGGACTGTGTGAAATATTCAGTGCTAATGAAGTAATAAAATTTAATCCCAAGTTCAGGTACATGAACTCTGAGATTGCAAATGAGGATCATGGGCTCATTTTATTACCGAATTCAAAGCGAAGCAAAAACTTCCTTACACTGGATTATTGCCTTCTACACAAATTTTAGAAAATGTATCATTAGAAAAAGCAGATGTGCATGAAATTCCATGCAAAGACAGTAGTCGCATGTATTTTGGCGTAAACATGCGTATATTCAAGATAAAAATAGGAGAACACAAATGCGCGCCTTATTAGGAGATCAACCCAGTCAAAAATACATATGAAACGATTAAATGATATACTACTTATGCTTTATTAATTAAGTCATGAGACTTGTTGAAAACTGTAGTCCGATGAAGCATCACGACAAATGTACCGCAAATATTTCAAATAGACGGCGGAACCGGAAACAATGTAATGTATGTCGCAATAGAGATGAAGCAATTTATCAACAAGTTATATGCACTATGTTGCGAAGAACAAATATCTAAGAATTAGTGTATGAGGTATTGCGTAAGATGTACCAAATTTGATCAAATGGGACGAGAATTGTAAACTAAAGTCAGCCAAAACGATAAGTATAACCTCATGTACATAGTTTTTGTGCTTACATTTGAAGACGGTACAATAACTTATGCCCACAATACATTGCGTCAAATAATGTGTGAGAAATGAACGGCACAATCTCCATAAAAATTTATGTTCAAACAGTGATTGAATTAATTTCATATACCATCTCTGGCAATACGACTTTAAAGTCAACTCACTATGTAAAATATATACCGAGCCTGTAATGTGTAAAAACTATGGCTGCCAAGTCTGTACTTGACACTCATACTTTAATTGCTGAATCGATTTTTGGTACCATCAATATGGTTGTCACATTTGTACATGGCACTAAAAAATTGAATTTCAAGATATGCCAAAATTTCACCACAATGGATATTTAAATCTACTTTTGATATCCTGTTACTCAAAAAATCCAAACATTCTGGACTTAATCCTTGTCAGTTATTATATTTCGCGGAAATCATGGTACTATTTAATTAAATATATAATAGTTTCACAAGCCTTGCTGCAAAGAACCAATAAACATTGCGCATCTGGTAAGAAATCAGTTCAATTTGTACCAGAATTTACTGCAGACTGAGCAAAAACGAAATATGTTATCTAATATATACGTTTCATAATTAATTGCGACTCATCAGTCGAAGCCGGTACTATTACCTATGCTCACTTTATATTAGGTCAAGAAATGCCTGGCAGATGCTCTGTATAAATTCGTATACAAATTTTCAGTCAGGCAGTATTGGAATCAACTTTATCCAAACTCTTTGACAACGCAAATCACTGTATATATTATATAAGGTATATAAAAAAATGGCTTACGAAATATCAAGCCAGCTGTAGCAATAGCCACCTTTGAGACTAAGAACAGACCAAGGGTCCTATATTGGGCTGGAATTAATTCAACAGAAATTTCTTGCTGAAGCGCACGTATAAGGATGAAGGAGTCAACACAATAATGTAAGCAGACTTCGAGCTGCAGAAGTGAACATAATAATATTAATATTTGTAAATTTGTTTTACCAAATCGATGCTCTTTATCCGAACAAAATCCAATATATAATTGATCAAAAGTAAATCATGTGTGTGAAGTTTACAAGTTGCTTCTGATGGGTTGGAACCGTTGATTAACGGATTGACTGCAAAAATGAATAATTTGATTGCAGAATTAGGTCAAAATTAAGTCTCGCCTCGATGATACATTAATAATAAATTCTGATGGAATCCGCATAAACGACCCTACCAATATAGGTGGACTGAGTACCTGTACATGGTACCAAAATAAGTACTTCACGTGTAAGCTATAATTCATCAATAGTGAGAAATCCGACAGATTATTATCATTCTGTATTAGGTGGTGCGAACCGTGTAACAAATGAGTTCAGTTGTGAACAGAATGATAAACCAAAGACAGAATAAATGAAAAGTATTACCTCGTGCACATTCGTTTCTTGCTTACTGGCGACTCATAAGTAGGAGCCGGAATTACGCCCTTTACCCATTATACATTATGGTGATTAATGTGGGAAAATAGGACGGTTCAATCTTCTACGTGACTGTGTAAACCTGCAGTAGTGAAGTCAACTTCATATAGTCTTCGACAATGAGACTTCAAAGCAAAACCACTACATATGATATATATATATATATATATATATATATATATATATATATGTGTATATATATATATATATATATGTATATATATATATATATATATATACCAAGTCTGTAATGGGTACCACCACTATGGTTACTGTGCTAGTACCGGATACAAATATTATGGTACCGAAAAGGTGCATGGTACCAACATTATGGTTGTCGAGTCAGTACATGGTACCACCACAATGGACTTTAAGTTATGCTATCCTTCTGGTCATATTTGTACTAATTTGTTACTAGGTGCACAACACCTAATACACAATTGTAGATTATTGACAATTTTTCATCCTGAAACCTCATATTCGATAAAAATCGAATGATTATCTGTTACTTCACCAAATTCGTACACTCTTGTCTCTATTAACACTAATTATCACATTGTGTGCTATTCGTTATGTCATTTAATAAAATTTATAACAGCTACATATCATTTGTTGCGTAGATCTAATTTTGCTGAAATTTTGCCTAACACGAAATAAATTTTGTTAATACTCCGTGCTGGTTAAGAATTTTTAGAATCATTGTGTTTGTACCATTTACAGACTTGGAATATATTATATATCGTGAGTTTTTTTGCCGTATTGACGAAGATACTCAATGAAACGAACACACATTTATATACTAGACAGTTTCGTCAAACGGTCCCTAGCTTATTGACGAAATATATGTGGTGTAGAGCGTATTACGGGCTGCAACTAATGAGTCGCTAGAAAACACGAAATGCATGTGTAAATGAGATTATTGAGGTCTTTCATGCAGATTTTGGTATATCCTTCCGATCATATTTGAACTAATCCGTTACTCTATACGCAATGCATAATGCACAATTTGTTGAGCCACTCAGTTTCGACTTTATAGGAAATTATCAAGAACTTACAATATTTTGCTACAAAAGTTGCTCAAATGAGGTACCAAATGCCTAATAGACTTGAATTGGTGATAATTGTTATCACCACCCACGCAACCAATGTTCGTTTAACCTCAATCTATCTTTATGGAGAAAAAACGACATGATAAATGTGGAAATAATATTGAATGGTAGAACAATGGCAGGATTTTCATTATAAAGATGTTGGCAGTATAAATAAAACATAACATAAGGAATCAAGAGCTAATCATTAGTTACACCTTTTTTGTCCTTATATAGATCTTGTCAGGTACTTGTCGTGGCGAGGACCGAGGCTTATTTTCATTGCAGACTTGTATTCGTGCACTTCCCCCACATTGCCAAACACTGCGTAATTTAAAATTATAAACGATCTATTACTTTTGGTTATCCGTTCCTTCAGCTGGAGCCTACGCGGCATATATTACGACCTCAGGTTCTTAATAGCCAACCGCATTCCATCGTTAAATAATAGACACCATGCAACCTCTGGAGGTATTATTAAATTAAATTTCTATAATAGGATTTATAATATATATATGTTGTCAGTATAAACTAAGACTAGTATAAGTTAACAAGAGCAACTGATTGAGTGAACCGGCTTTGTCTTTATTAAGATCTCCTTAATTACTTGACAGAACATACTGTGCTCGGTGCTTGAACCGGCGTTGGTTTATTTGGGTGGTATTCCTTAATAAAGTAAACGTCATTCATTCTTTCTCATTAATGAAAACTCGCCAATTATATGCTAGAATTCATATTTATATAAAAATATGAAATTGGATAAATATTTTATATTAAATTAAATTAAATATTTTATGATTACACAGGTGAAAGTTTAGAAAATCTCATTTGTTCATTATTTTCATTTGTTAACGAAATCCCGTTGCCTCTCTAAGTTAACTGTTTTATTTTATTTTTGTTGCCTCTTATTTATTTACTTATCCCTACATGTCATTGACTTTATAACAAGAAAAAATTCATAACTTGGTTAATTTTTGTAAAAATAATTTTTGTAGAGTAAATATTGATTCAACTATAAGCGTATATCGCATCAATAAAGAACAATTCCCCTATTGTAAATATCCATACTCATTGCTCATTTAAATTATTGTAATTTTGTATGACAAAATTGAACAGTTATTATAATCAAGGTTGTGGTCTTGATATAAGTACCTGACCCATTAAATACTTACATATATCAGTATAAACTAAGAATTGTATTGTGTAGAAAAGGCAATTATCTGAATATTTGATTTACACCATTAGATAATTTTGAGTTTTTTTGCTATACAAACACGAATGTGTGAGAGCTTTTCAAATTGACATTTTTATTAAATGATAATATTGCGCTGAATTCAAAATATAAATTGATCACTATGCTTTACGGATTATTTTTTATTTTTGCATTTGGTATTCTTTATTCAGTTTGACAGAAGCAGAAAAAAATTTAATTTCAAATGTTTTCTGCAAACGGATGTTCTGTGTAATACCTTTTGCTTTTGAATATCACAAATTCTGTATCTTTAAATAATACCAGCGAATAGTCGAAAGTGGGCTTATTTAGATTAAACAGCAAATTTATTTCGTGATCACTAAAAAAAAACAAAGGATAATTTTTTTTCAGCAAATACCTTTGTTGGTTACCATTACATTGAATGAATGTAAGCTAATCCGATTTGAAGTTGCCTTTCTATATATTTTCAGAAATCTTTCGAGTGTTTTAACTAATTGTGTGACGTCCTAAGATGGATAACTTTCATGTTTGTATGAGTGTGAAAGTGGTCAATCTCGCCAAATACCCATTAGAACTAATTTTCCAACACTGTAAAAAAGGCGTCATGTTCAAAATTTTAAAAAAAAATTCTTTAATATCTTGACAGTATGCAGAAAGCAACATTTAACTTTTTGTTCTAATCATAAAGATGCGGTTCGTGACATTTAGTCAAAAAAATAAAACAATCTAATTTTCAACTTTGGATAGTACACTCTGTTCCGAAATATAAAGCTTCTGAATGCATAAAGGTATCGCGGCGTAATCAAGTAAAGCAAATGTTTTAGTACAATAGATAGCTGTTTTGCGAAACATTCAATATCAAATGCATCGTACATATTATAGGTGCAAAACAAACATTTTTCAAATGCCATACATAATTTAGAAGTATCTCTAAACAAACAGGAACTCGTCTTCATTAAGCAAGCGAAAAACACGCAGAAGAACGATGGAGAAAAAGGAAAATCCCCCGTATATTAAATTTTAATAGAATCACAAAAATCTGATATATTCAAGTATGTATTAGGTGTTGCGAACGTAGTAACAGATTAGTTCAGTTGTGACCAGAAGGCTGCATGAACGGAAAGTATAATCTCATGCACATTCGTTTCGTGCTTACTGGCGACTCATCAGTAGGAGCCGGTATGACGCCCTTTAACCACTATATAATTGGTAGAAGAATGTGGAATAATAGGACGGTACAATCTCCTAGACGAATGTGTAAACCTGCAGTAGAGTAACTTACATCGTACAGTCTCGACAATGCTACTTTAACTCTAACTCACACTATATAATATATATACCGTGTCTGTAAAGTATACTAACATAATAACTATTGTGTTAGTAACCGATACCAACATTAAAGTACCGAAAAGGTACATGATACTGACATGTTGTTTTGCGAACCTAGTAATAAATTAGTTCATTTGTGACCAGAAGGATAGACCAAAGGCAGCATGAACGGAAAGTATAATCTCATGCACATTCGTTTCGTGCTTACTGGCGACTCATCAGTAGGAGCCGGTATGACGCCCTTTAACCATTATATATTTTGGTCAAGAATCTGGGATAGGAGGATGGTACAATCTCCTATATTGATGATGTTTTTTATACTTAAATTATTTAAATTGGACAATATTTGCAATTAAATTTTTCTTGAAAACTTACGCCCAGTATTGTGTTCGAAATATCACAAAACCAATCTGTATACGAAAGATCTTTACTTAATGCTGTTTCTGAGTTTACGGGAAGTTTGACAATCTGGCGAGATTCTACATTCGTGTCTCAATAAATAGCGGCGAATAACTTAACAAAGTTAATTATTCCAACAAGACTGTATAGTTTCAAATTTTCAATTGCAAAGCAATGTTTGAGCCTATTTCTTTTAACTTTTTTAAATAGTGCCTCGACCAAAAATGCCTTTCTTGCTATTAATATTCACGCCTCAAGGGATTTTCTCTATTGTGCATTACATTTTTTTGGAATTTTAACCTGATTTTATGGTTATTACTGTATTACTTATATATATATATATATATATATATATATATATATATATATATATATATATATATATATATCGATTTTCCCAAAATAATTCTATAGATATAATAGATGATTTAAAACTATTTTTACTCACTACGCAGCTAAATTATTAATAGACGCATGGCACATGTAATCCGTGCTTTTATTGTTCAAGAATAAATTGGCCCTTTACAAGAATTAAAATAATATGCTATTCTACTACACACACTCCAGTAATCATGACATACACATTATGTATGTATTGTATTAATACTGCCTTTAAAAATTTATACATGAAATTAGATTGTTTCTCCAATATCTATTAAAGGGATATTTTTAATCTATTTGAACTCCTTTAAGAATAATATTTATTAGACATACACAAGTTAAACTGCTTTCAGATTCAAAAGAAGTCTATTCGCTTTGGGCTGATAACGTAAACAAACTTGATCAAATTGTTTAGATCAATTTATCTTTTATTCGCTAAAAGTTTCGTGCTAGATAATTAAATAATGTCCGCTGGATATGCTATGAAACGCTTTCGATAATATACTACACATTTAATACACTCTGTGTTGCTTATAACTAGTGTCAATTCACATGTAATTTTGACATGACAGGCCTGATATCAAATGAGTTTATGGGGGCCAGGGAGACAAGCAAACAAATTGAATCCCATTAATCTCATTAACGTGGTTTTTCCGTGCTAAATCAAGAGTCAGTATTAGGAGCCATTGTAAGCCCGAAATCCACTAAAATATGTTAAAGTAAAGTTGGATCGTTTCATGGTTTAAATTAATATACGTATGTGTATAGAAGCCGTAATTGTGTCAACTCCATATCAAGTCTTCAAAGCCAATTTATCCTAAATAATATGTAGATCCTATAAAGTGTACCGTTGTTGTGGTCTCAAACATATGCCAGGTCACAAAATTTGATAATTTCAACATTTCTGACCGCCTTTCACGTCATTAAAGTTCCATACTCCGGCCTCGATCGACATTAGTAATAATATATGAGACAATTAGGATAAAATTCAATTAAAATAAAAGAGATGTTAAGCCCTAGCTGCGAAGAACTATGTATATGTAATTAAATATTAGGCATTGCGCAACTGGTAAAAAATTCGTTTCAATAGGATCATAATTATATTCAAATATCAGCTTGAACAAAAGACATATATATATATATATATATATATATATATATATATATATATATATATATATATATATATATGTAGTGTGTGTGTTGTGAACAACCACTATTTGCTAAATATTGCATCAGGTAGCAAAGACAAATCATCAAATAGACCGATTTCGTCCGTATTTGGAACTTTCGAAGTACCCTCCGGGATTTGCCGCAGACGGTATTTGAACTAGGGCGTATATATTTCTAAGTCTCAGACACTACACACCGCGCCAATCATGCCGCATAGTAAACGCAATTCGATGGTATATTCCAACATGTATTTTTTGTTAGCTGTTCCTTCAAATGGAGGCTATTGTAATTTCTTAAGATAAGAATCTCTAACTGGCCATGCCAAATATATTATTGTACAACATAGACCATGCCACCTGTCGTAGTTAAATTGATATCAATTAAAATTGTAGGATGTTTGATTGTAGATCCTTTGTCATTATTGTTATAAATAAAGGCCTTTAGAAATTCCAAATAGGTTCCACCTGATGAAAAAGCTAACCAGAAATATAATTTGGTATTTGACATCAAATCGGGTTTAATATGTGACATGCGTGTCGCAGTGTGTAGCCTAAAACTCCAAAGCAATTATGCACGGGCTTGTAACATTTGCGGAAAATTCTTGGTATAACTTGTTGAATTCCTATTAAGGACGAAACCGATGTACTGGATAAATTGCCTTCGCCAAGTGATGCAAATTCAAATTAATTCTGACAAAGCAAATATTTTATTAAAATCCTGACACTAGAATTAATATATAAATATATAAAAACATAATAACTATATATATATATATATATATATATATATTCTTATAATTAGGAAAACACAAATTACAAAGTGGATAAAGGCCATTTATTTCGTGAATACTATTCATCTCTTATGCAATCATACATATTTATACATTTTGGGTTTTCAATTGATTATGCTAGTGGTAACAAATCTGACTCGTTTTTACTTCTGTTTCTTGTTTTGGCTAGTTGGTGAGTGTGTATGCATCAATTGAAAACCCAAAATGTATAAATATGTATGATTGTATAAGAGATGATTAGTATTCACGAAATAAATGGCCTTTATCCACTTTGTTATCAATGTGTTCTTTATTCCTAATAATAAATATACTGTGTTAAATTGAAAAGGCATGGATATTATATATATATATATATATATATATATATATATATATATATATATATATATAATTAATGGATTTGAGACAGTTGGACGATAAAGTCTGCTCCATGGTTTCCGTACTAAAGCAACAATAGATTAACCATATAATGTCCTAAGTATTGAGATTTTTAAGCCAACACATTACAGGTATCGTGAAAGAATTCCTTTACTGTTTCTAGCATTTTGACTTTGAGGGTGATATTTTTTTACACTTAAAGTGGCAAGAGGTCAAAAATTCTAAAATCGTGCTACTCCGAAATAGCATTATACTCCCTACTCGATCGACAAAAGTGATCGCATTGTCGTTATAACATTAATTTTTTAAACTTATAAAATTTGCTTATTGTATGTTACGGCGAAATAACATTGAGGCACATATGATTTAGCTTTGACGAAACAAGTAACAAGATATTTTAAACCGTGTCAGACGAGCCTGCCAATGTCAGCGTGTAAATTTTTTTAATCGGCGAAGTACATGAGATTTTTGCTTAAAAGCGACTCCTCCTGAGGATTTGATGTTTTGCTCGGATCCAATTGCATAACGGATTAAGAAATTTTGCGCAGCTGTTCGATGCAATCTACTAGACATTTTCATTACAATAATCAGATTTATATGCACAAATTTTATTTATCTTCAGCGAAAGTATAAACACACACAGACATATATATATATATATATATATATATATATATATATATATATATTCAATAAAGTCATTATTACCAAGTAAATGTGGTAAAATTATAAATTTTCCTTTTATGAAAATAATATGTGACGTACATTAAAACTAATAGCGCTCTGTATTACGTTGCATGGGTTTGCACTCATAAATTTGGCAAAATATTTACAGAATAAATATTGTATTTGTAAGTGTTTTTATGTCCTTTAAATTAGACTGAATGCTGAAGCTTTCCGAAGCACTGTAGCACAGGGAGAACGTTATTTTAATTTTTTTTAAACTTGATTATGTCAGAACTGTATGTGGAATTTTCTGTTCGTTAATAAAAATTGTATCTGAAAGGCGAACGACAAAGGTATATGCCATAGAAAAATGGAAAACGATAAATTAAAATTATGTAATATAAAAGTAAACATAATAGTGTAAATTAACTTAGAAATCTTATAAATTCTTATTCTTTAAGCAAATCGATTATTTCAGGAATTGCATTATTCTAGTAACCATTTCAATTTTCTTCATTGATCATCAATTTTTTAAACTATCATTATTCGAGAAAAATGTTAAAATAAATTTTTTTAAATGTTTCCTTTGATGATGTGCAATTAATTATAGATTGATTGTTGCATATATATTTTATTATCAATTTTCGACTTATGGTTGTGTACATCTTCATTTATACCGTTACTAACCCCACAGATTGCCATCTATTTCCAATTATAAAACCTTGCTTCTGGAATATTTTTCCATCTCCTATCAATGCTTCCATTTTATACAGGTATCCGTTTACCAGGTTGAAATTATCAAATTGCACCCCTATTTAAATGCTACCTCAAACTTATGTCAGACACACTTTTATTGATAAACCGTTCATGAAGGTCATTTATAAGAACAACATCAAATATCAGACGAGCTTAGATGTTCAACAAAACAATGATCATATATAATGCAAAAGTAACAAGTAAATTATAGAATTGCGACTTGATATCGGTATAGATATTTAAAAGGTTAAAGTTTCCTGTATCGATATTCATTAGCTGAGATAATATCTTGTGCATTGATCAAATGGATACCTGATGTATTTTTGGCGCGTGGCAATTTAAAATGTGTATAATGCATGAAAATGGCAAACATAATCTGTTACTACATCATATGAAAGCACTTCTTTTTAATAATTCATTTCCAAAGTGTTATTAATTTAGAATAAATTTTAATATTTTCTCGAAAGAAAAACTAACTTTACAATTCTGAATATTCTGGTTTCTATGCATAAAATGAAGTTTTGAAGGTCCTATACAAATATGAGGAATGATCAAGGCGAAGTTTTGCATTAATGTTTGGATAATTGGATTTTCAATTGTACGAATTCTTCTCATAATGTACACTAGAAAATTTTTAATTTGGGATTAACGTAATATCACAAAATCATTTTAAGTAAAAAAGCAAGCTAAATATTAACAAGTAGGTAAAATTTTAATCTCCTTAAATTTAAAATTGTAAGCTCCGTAGGTTTATTATGAAAATTAGTTTTTCAAAAATAATTTAATTTTACCGGATCAAAAATGTCTACTAGATCATTTATTTCAGGGGATCTCAGATAAAATGTGTAATAAAGAAACAAAAAATAATGATTCAAATTTAGAAAAAAATACGTCAAAACTGTATTACAATTTAACGAATTGTTGCCACCTTCCGCAAAATCAATGTTTGTTTAATTTTATTTGTTATACGACCTCAGTTTACTATGAATATTTTATGGCTGATTAATAGGTAAACTTCATGGGATAATAATACGCATTGCTTCGAAAAGTAAATTAAGCTGAAGTTGAGGCGGTAGTTGGGTTTTTTTTACTATGTGCTGAGAGGCTAATATTTTAATTTGATTCTGCTAAAAGTAATATAAATCAATATTTTTTTTAATACTGAATAAATATAATGTTTGAAGCTGTAGCTTTTCACGGTGATTTGATTCCAAGCACAGGAAACATTTTAAGGTGAATGTGACCTTTTAAATCAATGTCTATCAGATGAAATGCATTAACATATTCCAAAAATTTTAAATAACATTATTGTCAATTTCAAATCATAAAATTAAATATCTTAATCGCATTCGCGATTCCGGATACAAAAAAATATGTCAATTAATGTTAAAATTTTCTTGAAACTGATGTCTCACAATAAGTCGGTTAAACTATTGATTTTCATGGTCATTCTTTAGTTCACCAATTCATGTTTAAATTTAATAAAAACTCCAATTTAAAAATTGTTATTTTTAGGCAAAAAAGAGAATCCTACCTTTGCTTAACTAGATGGTTTCAGCAGAATCGATTTTGATCCAAAATCAGTTACATTGGACAAATTTTAAGATAGGTATATCCACGTGTTCAAATTTGAAGTATCTGGTTATTAATATATTCAAACCTTACTGGGCTACGAATATTTCTTTAAAAAAATTTAAAGTCTTTGTTACATTAGTTACATTGCTCTTTAATTTGCAACCATAACAACACAGAATTTGCAGCATTAGCAAATAGTTCCTCCCTATGTGCTAAATTTTTTGGTTTGTAGTCTGACGGAGGCGTATAAAATCAATGAATTCTATTCATGATTCAATTTAATACAATGATTATTTTTAAAACTATGCAATTCGCGAAACGGAAGATTAGTAATATAGTTTGTGTAAATGATTTGTCAAAACGTATTATTTACGCATTCCTTTAAAGAGCAGAAAGTTTATGCGTTGAAAAGGTCTGAAAAGAAAGAATAATTTTCCACTCCAAAGCAAATAAACCTGAATACAAAACCATAAACTTCATAATAATTTAAATTTATTCAAAGTTGGTCATCAAATTAATTTTTGAAAAAGATAATACAAAAGGTATTGATATATTACTTAAAAATAAATTGCGTTTGCATATTCCTGTCATCGTTCAAGCTGATACCAAAATTGACGGTTGGAGGACAATTGATAGAAGTCGTAGGTCGGTAAAACCTTAATTCCTTTACATTTCCAGGTGCACAGCTTGTTTTTTAATTGATTGATGGGTTCCCACTGGTCCCGTAACTCCGAAGCGATCCTTACATTGTTTATCCGGAAATGGTTTGATTAAAGATTTGCCGAATTCTTTCAGAATTTTATGGTCTTCATTTCCAATCCCACATTCAGGTTTTTCACCAAAATACGGAATGCTCGCTAGAACGGCTTAAGCAGTTTTCATAAGTGTTTAAACTTTTCAAATAAGAAAAACATTTGCAATAAAAACGAGCTGTTTGCCTTTTTTCCTAGAATATTATTGCTGATTGCCGTTTCTTTCGTTATAACGCAATCTTATTTTCAATAAATGCACATAAATCACATTAAGATTTGTCAATCTTCGATACCGCAAAATTATTTCCATATTTGGCTTTTGGGAATTTAAAAATATGTATCATTGTGGTTTGTCGGCCTGCAATGCCGCAAACCTGTTTCCATATTTTTATATTGAGAATTCAAATAGATATCATTGTGGTTGGTTTTACTCATATTTTGAGGGCCATTAAATCCCCTAACTATAATTGCCATATTTCTACTTTAAATCTCATCATACGATGACGGAACTGCAGACTTATTCGAAATTTCCATTAGTCTTTCTCATTAATCTGTTATAAATACTTCGACTTGAGACTGGAAATACGTCAGGACGGATAAGTAAATGTGAAATCTGTGCGCGAAAAATTGAGGAAGCTTTGAAGTGCCGTAACAGAACAGAGGAGTACCCAATCAAAGGTTACTAAAATAAACTGCTTCCGAAGCGCAGCTCTTAGCAATATGATATATTGTTCTTTAATTTAATCGATAAGGCCTTTGTACTAAATTTCATTAGCAGGTGTATTGTTTGCAAATGGAAACGAGTACAACAAAAATGAGCAAACAAGATCAATTTTGAGTTACAGCTGTAATAGTCAGCGTCTATAAAAAACTTGACTCCATAGACTGACATAAATATTGTAGGTTCCTTACTTTTACCGTTGGTAAAATTAGCCAAATCTGTCTAGATGGACTGTTGTAATGTCCATGACAAAATGGAGACAGGCAAGTAATAGCATTAATAAAAGTATATGGAGACCAAAATTGATAACAATTTTCGGAAAATATAGCCTAATTGCATATTTATTTCAAATTGTAATTATCATGTAAAAGCACACCAACAAAATTTTTCATTCAAGCCAAAGGTTGTACAGAAAAAAATATTAATGAGTGGTCTTTACCCAACTCTTCCACTCTCTTTCTCACGTTACGCGTTCAGTCCATTAAAGTGACCAAAATAAGCCATGAATTAATTAAATATTTATACATGAAGTAAAACAAATTGTCAAAAGTTCTAATATGAAAACCTATTTTTTTATCTATTTAAAACGATTATATCCCGAGTGACCTAAATTAAAGCAAAAACAGATATTAGGTCATTAGTTCAGCAGAGAATATAGATAAAAAGATACTAACGACAATAGCCACATGGGGTATCAAAAATCGTACACATTTATTTTCATTTAGTCTTAACTTTAAGCGTAAAACATAATTAAATACTTAACGATTATGAACTAGGCAGTCAACTCTGTCTAGCTGATTTACCACTACTCCTCATAGCAGAAAACCGAAATTATTAATTTTGAGATACGTTAAGCACAGATGCCAGTACACTTAATCTTCACAGTACGCACAAATAAGGAACAAGCCACATTATTTAACAATAATTGATTGCGCGGGTGGTAGTAACAATGCTTTAAATCAAGTTTGCGAGCTTGAAGTAAACACCAACTCCATCGTATTTATTATTATTTTTTATTATCATATCCCCTTTATTAAAAATAATACCCTAAAATCAGAATCTTCGTTTAAATTATAAGGAAGATAGCAACGCTTGGCTTAAAAATGAATATTATCACATTAAGACAGGAATCAAATGCAGAAAAGAGACCTTTTTCAATGAAATCCCTTAGTCACTGCTGAGTATATACAACTTGAAACAGAAACATTGCATTCAGTGAAACACAATCCTCAGATGTTCAAAATGATCTGTACAAAAATATTTGTCTGATGACAGCTACAGCCGACTAAATTATACAAAATGATGCAGAAAATAAAATGTTCTCCACAGCTTGCCGTGTGCTATCTTACAAAAGAATTGATTTTCCCATATCCTATTTCTAAATTCCCCAAACCTGGTGATCAATTAACACGTTTCTATAATCAACCGAGTATAGCTTAAATGTTAAGGTTGCCATATATGTGGCAACAAAAACAAAAGAATTAAAGTAATCATTTGCAAGGTTCTGAATAGTAGTTACGTTAAACAACATCTTTTGAAATTCAATTATTCACTATCAACTTCACGGGTATTTAGTAACGTTTATAATCCATCGAGGGTAGACATCTCTTAGTCGTGCTTTAATGATGGCTGAAGGAGAAAAATAACAATCAGCGACTGTAATTTTAAACAAAAGTGCTCATATGATTTAAAGTGGTACTGGTTGCGCGGGAGGTGATAGCACGTAATTTTAATCAATACTGCGAACTTGACATAGACACCTGACCTATTATGACAAAATATTTGTCAGTGTAAACTAGTTATTCTATAGTTAGAGTGAAAAATTCATTCAGTTGACCAGTTTCATCCTTATTGGGAACTTATTACGTTTAATTACATAAATGTTCATTTCAATACCACTTCCTCGCTTTGTGTGGTGTCAGTTCTATAATGAAAGATTGAGGATGGCTAGTTGGAACGCCGTATAGGTACCACCTAATGTAAAAGCTAACCAAGAAACATTAGTTGGTGTATAACTGAAAATTGTGTGAAGTGTGCAGCTGAGTGGCTCAGTGGTTAGAGCACCAGATTCCGCAGCAGACGTGCCCATGTTTTAACACTGACCGTGGCAAATTCTGGACATTTCCTGATGAGTTCCTAATGAGGACGAAACCGATCTACAGGACGAATTTCCTTTTCTACACTATAAAATTCTTAGTTTATATCGACATATGTAAGTAATTAATGGGTCAGGTGTTTATACCAGGACCGCAACCTTGATTATAATAATTGTTATCACCACCCGCACAACCAATGATTGTTTATATTCTGAATCTGCTACGTTTATACTGACTAATTCATGTACATAAAGGGTCATGTGCTTATATCAAGATAGAAGCCCTGATTAAATGTAGCAGATATGAAAAACTGCTTTTTATTTTAGTAAATTCAACGATTAAATTTTTGGAAAGTTATCTTATACATTGTAATTCGATCTCTATTGGTCGCTTTTCAAAGAAACTACTATGCAGAAGATATTCCGAAGTGCGAAATACATGTGACTAAATTTTTTGGATGTTGTGCGACTGAAAACATGAAATGTAGGCAGCATTCTTACTTTAAATTGAAAGTGCAATTTAAATACTCCTTTTTCCAACTGCGGAGTTAATATTTGCTAAAAAAGTCTACAAGCATGCTCAATTATTAATTAAAATCTCAAATTTGAAGTGAAACACTGATGTTACATTTATTTACTGTTTTAATCTCGTGCCCATTCGTTTCGTGTTTACTGGCGACTCATCAGTAGGAGCCGATATTACGCCCTTTAACCACTAAACATTTGGGTGTGGAATGTGGGAAAATAAAACGGTACATTCCTCACCAAAATTTATAGCGGGTAAATGGCGTAATACCGGCTCCAGTAAACACGAAACGAATGTACACGAGATTATACTTTTCGTTCATGCTGTCTTTGGTTTATCCTTCAGGTCATAATTAAACTAATTTGTTACTAGGTGCGCAACACCTATTACATAATTTCATATATATTAATCCTCCGCAACAAAAAGTGTCTAATTGTTATCTATTTACCGTGTTGATATATTCAAAATTTTAATGATTTTTAAACGGTTAGCATAAACAAAATTTATGCAGAATATTGTTATCACAGTTAAATTTCAAATTTTGTGCGCAAGATCCATACATGCAACCGATTTTAGTATCGCTATTTTGTTCGACCAGTTAAATAATGTATAACTGCTGTTTTTTAAGACCTTAAATTTAGTTTAAATACCAATTTAGACTAAACAAAGCTGGTGTATGTGACAGCGTTTCCGCATTAACTGAATACATTGCACAAGTTTGCGAGCTTGAAGTAAACATCAACCCCATTGTATTTAGCTAGTCGTCGAAAATCAAAACAGATTTGTTATGTTGTTCAGCGACTGGTTAAATACAAAGGGGTTGGTGTTTAGTTCAAGCTTGCAAACCTGATTTAAAGAATTGTTACCACCAACCGCGCAATCAATTATTGTTGAAGTGATAACAATTATTTGATATAAACTTTATAGAAACACCATTCCAGTATATGCATACAGTTGTCAGTATAAACTAAGCATTGTCTACGGCTAATTCTGGAAAATATGTGATGAATTCCCAATTAGGACGAAACTGGGCAGCTATATTAATTGCTTCTTCGACATAATGCATTACATAGTTTATTTCGACAAATGTAAGTTTATAATGTTTCTGCTGTTTATATCAAGCTTGTAATCTTGATTTAAATGTAAGCTTTATATGTTGTTTAAAAGTATCAGACTCAAAATACAGCCGTTTGTCAGGCGCTCTTAAAAGCATCAACCGAAAAATTATTACGAACGTTGACAGCTGTTTTACTTAACGTTCTTCGTCATTCGCTAAATAAACAAGAGGAGTTCACTAATGATTTAATTTATTAATGCCTGCGATTAAGGGCACTTTTGCCTAGTTGCGCAATGATTTGAGTGAAAGAGACTAGTGCTTATGTTGAGATGGTAAAGAGAATTTCAAGAAATAGGTCTTGCATAAGCCGTGAATATGCAATTTAAAAACTAATTTTTGCGAAGGGTAGTCAGAAAAACATGAAAAATACTTCTTAAAAAGGATAATATTTTTATTTCCTAATTAAAGGCGTACTAATACGAAAAATGAGAATATTGCAAGATTTATATCACTATCAATCAAAGACACTGAATTCTCTAACAGACAACCATTAACCTACTCTCGATCTCCCGACCACTCCATTTAATTCTCTCGTAGACACGGCGAAACAACATTTGTACTCTTCTACCTTTAAACGCTTTCCTATCAGGCGAAAATATTTTCAATTGGGCTTCATATAATTTTAGCAGCTTTTATTTTTTCATTCAAAACCTGACTCGTTTCGCCTTACATTAGGCGTAAAGCATAATGTTCCCAGTGATGCTTATCCATCACATTTCAACATAAATTTAGCGAACATAAGAAGAACGGTATCTAGTTATGTAATAATTGTCGATATGATCCATATTATTTTAACAGTTGAAAAGACAATCCATATATTCCGAAAAAGTCCCGCCCTCAATATCAACCATAAATGCTTGCTTCGTTTGAAAACGACTAAGTTGTGTAATAATGAATTCATAAAGACAGAAAAATTATGTTATTATCCTGAATTTGTATAGGCCATCTAAAAGTGAAATAACCTTTGTTTTGAAGGATTGTGATGGACAGATTCTTCAAGCCGTGTAACATGCAGCAGGAAAAGGCAACGAAATGTCAGTTTTAAAAGAAATATGTTGCGCGACAGGGAATAGATTATTTACCTGATTTTCGGATTGCGTACCGAATTGTTTGAATCCAATTTAATCATGATTTATCCATATATTTCGGCCTCCGGATATTGAAGCCTTTTTCAATGGAAAGAACACCATACACAAATGACATACTGATTGTCATTTGTGTATGATGTACTCTCCTGGTTAGAGCACCAGATTCTGAAGAAGACGTGCCCAGGTTCGAGCCCTGTACGCGGCAATTTTTGGCCAGTACTTGATAAGTTCCCAATAGAGACGAAACAGGTCTACTGGATGAATTGGCTTTTCAACACTATACAATTCTTCGTTTATACTAAAATATGTAACTAATTAATGGCTCAAGTGCTTATATCAAGATCGTTATCTTGATTATAATAATTGTTATCACCGCCCGCGCAACCAGTATTTGTTAAATTATAGTTAACCATTGTTTGTTGACGGGGGTGGGATAATGTACATGCAATTATATATTAGGCATTGCGCATCTTGTAACGAATTAGTTCAAATATGACGGAATGGATAGACAAAAGTCAGCATGAACAAAAGGCTTAATCTCATGTACGCATGTGTTTCGTGCTTATTGGCGACTCGGCAGTTTGATCCCATATTACGCCCGATAACCAATATATATTTGTTCAAGGAAGGTGAGACAAATGCAAAGTTTATCACTCTGGTCCTATCTGAACTAAATTTGTTCTTTATACGCAACACAGAAAAAAATCAATTACGCGATGATTTGCCATTGCTACCATGCGCCATCTTTAGTTTATACTGGAAAAATATATATTAAAATTTCTGCCCCATAATTTAAATCGAATATCGCTTAGCCAACACACCAGGGGTCTAAGTAGAATTTTATGTTGAACGTGTTGCCAATTAGACTCCAATCGAAGAAACAGCTGACTAAAACATAGAATGGTATATAAATGAATGGTGCGTGTAGAGGGATTCATGAGTGGTGATCCGAATGTATACAAGATGTCGAAGCAAATGTTACCCCGTTTTGTACCCCTGTCGTGATAACTATTTGACAAATTCTCAATAAGGATGAAAATTCTTGGTGTCGCACGTGCTTTGGCAAGAGCACGAGGAACAACTGATTATGATCTGTCATATCGCAATGCACAGATAATTTATGTAAAATAAAAAATGCGACTTTCGAACCTTGAAATCTCATATATGTTGTACGTGCTTCTGACGTTTGTTGTGTCATGTTTCTTTAAATCAGGTTTGCGAGTTTGAAGTAAACACCAATCCCATTGTATTTAACAAGTCGTAGAAAAAAATTGCAAAACCACCGCCAGTTACATGCACTGACTCGTTTCGAGTTCCATGTTCATCATCAGAGTACCACGAAAAACTGACAAATAAAACGCGTGTGACTAGCGGTAATTTTGTTATGTTGTTCGACGACTGATAAAATACATTGAAATTGGCGTCTACTTCAAGCTCGCAAACTTGATTTAAAGAATTGTTACCACCAAACACGCGCAATCAATAATTGTTTAGCTGTGCAATGTTGTTTGACTGGTGAAAAAAAATTGCCATTTGAGCTCGTGTTTTCCGAAATTATATTTAAACAGTTACTAACAGAATTCGCATGTGCATTAATTATTTTACTGTATAAAATAAACAATGCTTTATATGGCCTACATCTGTCAGAAAGTTAAAAAATGTAAGTGCAAGCAAGGTACCATTCGATTCGTATTCGAAAAAAGGAAACATCGCAGTTTTGTATTAATAGATTACTTAGCCTCGGAATATAGACGAATTAACCTTCATTCTTTCTCTCATGAATTCGTCTAAAAATGCTTACAGCAATGGTTGCTATTCTTATAGGAGCGACGCACAACCATGAATTTTGTGGTATATATTTCGGAAAAAAGTGAGCTTTTGATTATTTAACTACCATTTCACATTTAGAGTTCGTTATTAATATTTATTAGATATGATTATTTTACGCGCCAGCCCTAAACACTAAAAAGTTTCATCAACCTGAAATTTTAATCCTGGCTACAAAACCACAAAACCGAACAATAATTTACTAGCATCCTGCCAAGTCCAATCGAATTGGCAACAAATTGAAGCTGAAAAAACGTAGCTGAATATACGGTATCACAATCATTGTTTACAGCGACAGAAATTTCAATAACAATGTTAGCCTTAAACACTGTAATCGACACAGCCTGACCTGTAACCAAGGGGATAGAACAAAATTGGAGAAAAAGCGAAATGAGGAAAAAACATTTGTAGACGTAGCAGCCAACAAAGCGAACAATGGTTAACTCTCAATCCATCAATACAAGAATGACCAGAAATCAGACATCAATTTGCAACACAACTAGAAAGCCCCATACATGTAAAAACACATACGCATATATACATAATAATCAGCCTAAACATGAAATTGAAGTAAGATCAAGTCAGACTAGTTGCCGCCCACATAAGCAGATGAAGACTCGCGATGTATATAAATGAAAGATTGTAAAGTGATGATTAGTACTCTCGAAATAAACGGCCATTATCCACTATGTTATTAATGTGTTTTTTTTCTACTAATATATATATATATATATATAAGGAAGAAAAACACATAATTAACAACTTTACAATCTTTCATTTATATACATCCTGGGTTTTAATTTGACTATGTAGGTGGCAACAAATCGGACTCGGTTTTAATTCTATTTCTTTTTTGGGCTCAATAGTGAGAGTGCATGCGTATGTGTCTCTGTGTGTGTGCCTGTTTGCATGTAAGGGTCTTTCTCGCTGTAGTGCAAAGTGATGTCTGAGATCTTGTCATTCTTGTTTTGATGACTTGAGAGTTAACCAACTGTTTCCATTATTGACTGTTACGTGTACAAATGTTAGTATTCCGAGTTTAGTTTTTCGTTTCACCTTGGTAACAATGTTGTTTTCTACACTTTTTAACAGCGCAGTTGTGGATTGCAGTGTTAAATACTCCTACTGTTTCGAAATTTCTGTCTCCGTATGTGCAGCTGTTTTTTCCTCTTCAGTTTGTTGCCAATCCGATCGAATGTTTGTTGAGTCTGGTCGAAGGGGTGTTTGGTCTTGCCTGGATGCTAGTAAATTGTTGATAGGTTTTTTGGATTCGTGGCCCGTCGATTAGACTATCATGCAGATGAAACTTTGAATATTTAGGCCAGGTGTTTGTTGTTTTATTTAAAGTAATTCATTAAACAAAAAACACCTGGCTTTAATATTCAAAATTTTCATCAGCATGATAGTCTACTCGACTGGCCACGAATCACAAAACACAAATGGCACTATATGCGCTTTTCATTAATGTGTTTTTTCTTCCTAATAAGAAATATTCTGTGTAATATTCAAAGGCAATGGACATTTTATATATATATATATATATATATATATATATATATATATATATATATCCAGTAAATACTAAATAAATAAATATACATTTACATTGTACACCAAACTTGCGCTTTATTACAGCGCAAATCTGATTTTTATGATAGGTGTAACTGTGAAATGATCTACGGTTAGATAATTATAAATTTACTTTCAAGCTAATTATCCTCCGAACTTACAGTTTTGCTGATTTTAAATATGAAGAAGCACAACTCATGAGTTTGCTGCTTCAAAAGTAATTCTAAATTAAAAACAGCGCTGTGATAGGTGTTTTATAGGCATGATTATTGCACTTAGTTTTGTTTGCGTGAGAAATAGATTCAAATCTATTTATTTTTGTACTATTTTTGGCTTAAACTTTGCTTATATAAAAAAGTAAATGAAACACAATATAAGCGCTCTACGATGCTATCATGAATTATCGAGTAGAATTGTTTTAATCCAAACATTGTACCTACTTAAATGAAAAATGTGTATGACAGAAAACTAGAAACTGCCAAATTCAAAAAAAGGATAAATGTACAAAGTGCTCACAATCTTAGGCGGATTTTGTGTTTTGTATTCTAAATACTGCTAATGCATTATCTAGTGAGCATGTAAAATTGAATGTTGAAAATTTGCAACTAAGAATGCATGCTAAAATTAAATTACGAAATTTAGGCTAGAAGACCAAGCTTAATGGATTTAGTGATGATATATAGATTATTTAATTATTCTTTTCTTCAAAAGGGAGCATTGATATAATTATTGATTTCACATTATAATGTTTCTAAAAGCTTCATAATAGATTCCGTAAAAGACACTCCAAATATTCTCTTGTATTGATTATCTCTGTAGAGCTTTTTTTAGAAACTGTTATAAAATAAAAAAAACTAAATGTCAAGCATATTCGGGAAATATTATATAAGCTTTCATTATGTTTTACTTCACGTTTATTAATTACTTTCACTTGCTTATCTGCATCAAACCCTCACCAATGTGTTCAAGAAATTCAATCAATTTTCTATTGTTCAATATTTCTAATATTTAAATTGCTCCTTGCTTAAATTTAATTTGAAATTGCTTAAATCGATTTCTTCAAGTGAAATAGAAAAATATAACGTAGTTCTTTCATATTATACGGCATTTTGGTGAAATAATTGACAAATAAACCAGGACAAGTATGATTTCTTTCAAATTAAGCTATTTCCATTGAGTAAGTTGTAATAAAATTTGTCTAAAACACGGTTGTGAACTTTATATAAATACCAATCCCAATTTTATCAACCAGTAGAAAAACTTGACTAAACAACAACCAGTTGCACACACTAATGCCTTTGGAATCTCAACGTTCATCATCAAAGCATAGTGGAAAATTCAAAAGCGGAAAAGTAAAATACAGTTCTGTCACATTTTTGTTAGATATTTATTGTTTTTAAGTATAATTTCGATTGTGCATTTTCTCTCCAGTCAGACACATTACATTATTGTAGCATTCGCAACACTGCTTTTAGAGATTGCTAGGAGTGAGAACCACAAGTTTGGATTCCTGTACGTAATAAATAGTGTGGTTTATTCATCATTATATATATATCCTCATATTGTATAATCATGACGAAGAGCATAATAAACCAAATTCGGAATGGAAGCATCTTAATGCTGATATCAAAATGGCACACATCAGTAAACTAAATTCTGTCATATTATCTCACTGTTGGTTTTATTGCCAGTGTGGTAGATGATATGGATGGTGATCGTGATTATGATCATCATGTTGCTTTTGTTTATAGCAATCTGCTTGCCGTTTTGTTGTTTTGGTCGATGTCTTCGCTTTCGATCTAGCAGTTGTTTTGAAAACTTAGTTAATTCTCTGAGTACTATTATTAGACATTTTTTTATAAAAAAAGATAAACAAGATCAAAAACTTTGTCCTCAGTTATTGCTCCTTGTTAGCCATACAGTGCCGTCAATATATCTTGATGTTAGAATGTAACAAGCCAAATAGTGTCACATTATTTTTTCCTCGAATTGAGCATGGTAAGATTATGCAGGCTTTTCCTTTTTATGCAAATTCAATGATCTTCGATATCATTTTAATGATTTATTTATGTGTTTTGGACATATACTAAAATGATGTATACTAAATTGCTACCAAAAAAATTCTTGAAATTGACGATAAATTATAGATTATCACTAATGAGCAGAAATAATTTTGAACAAATGCACGCGCATTGAAATCCCGGTTGCGGCAGTTTAAGCTGCCACTGATAAGTTGTCCCAATCGGAAAAATCCAGTCTCATGGGTAAATTAATTTGTAACATTTTGTGAATTCAGGCGACGTCTATATTAGCAAGTTCCGTTACTATACGATTATTTAATTTGATTTCTTCTGGCCGCATAGTGTTTAACTTTTAATGATACATCAGGCACGGAGAGTTGTAAGGTAAAAATGTGTACATTACAAAAATTTTGTCTTAATGCGCAGCTTTAATGGCGCAGAGGATGAGTTGCAAGACACTGAACTCAAAACTTGTGGGTTTAAATCTCGGTCGCGGTAATTCTCGCAACCATTAATTAGTGCCCAATAATGGCATAGCCCCTCTGCTAGTTGATTTGCAATTGCTATCTTATTCTGCGTTCAATTTACACCGTCAGCAAATATATAATACTCTAACATTCATTATGTTTTAACCATTTCTCACTTATCTAACTATTTATGCACTGATAAAATACTTGGATCTGCGTCGAAAAGAAACTGTAAACGTAAATAAATTTATTTACTTCAAACATTTTATCAATTATTACAGCTCTAGAAGAATGAAAAATTGCGAATCTAGATCTTTTAAAATTATCTTATATTTGTTGTTAATATAATCGGTTGCGTTCCAGTAATTTCGCTCACTGGAGTTTTTTTCGAATGCAAGGCGACGTTTTTCTCGGTCCACTGTATATCACTTTTTAAAAAGACAAACTAACGATGCAAGCATTCAATAAACAAATCAACTTGAACACAACCTAATTTGGTCATGACATAGATCAGGTAATTTTAAAAACTCAATTTTTGCAATGTTTTCATTCTTTTTAAACAATAATTAAATGAACTTACGGAAACAACGCCATCAAAATGCGCAATAGGTAGTTGCAAATACAAAAGGAACTCGTGAGGCAAATATCAACTATATAATTTATAGTCTTGTTTATACAATACATTATTCCCAACTGCTCTCAGATTTAATTAAACTTTAAGTTAAATGCGTATATTAGGTTTCTTAAACTTGACCTTTGTTTAGATATTATGAAAATGTTGGGTCGTGATCCGAAATGTCATCTCTGAACAAAAAACTGTAATTCAGCCTTTGTTATTTACAGTGCGGATCAGGTAATTTGAGTTTCAATATGTGTGATGGCAAAATAAGCCTGTCCGCCAAAAGTAATGCTGCCTAATTGCACAGCCTTAAAAAGACAAATGTTAACAAATTTAATGATTTTCAAATAGTTTCCACTAAACACCAGGCACCGAGACTGAATTCAATTGCATGCAGATCTCTGATTTTCAAGTAACTAAATAAGTTTTAATAAACCGTCCGGCACAAATTTTATAACATTACAAAATAGAAGTCCCAAATAAGTGTTTTTGCTGAAATTTGTGGAGGATTGCGCAGGTAACACTAGGATTTTATGGTTATTTGCCTCATATTAACATTCTAAATAATGCTTGCTGCTTTTACCACTTAGTGACAGCTATTTTAATTAGCATAATGAGGAAAATAGTAATGACCAATGGCCAATTATTTTCCATTCCAAAAAGAATGCTGTCTACCGTCTGCTTGCTTAGACAAAAGAGTAAATCTCAATTCAATATTCCAAAGACTGCAGCATTCTAGACATGATTTGTTTAAGTTTATTTATGAATAATTAACTCATTAGGGTTATCCAAAAACGATGGTTGTTATAGCTGATGTACTGGGCAGTAATAAACGCGCAGTAAATGAGATTTAACGCGCACGTGGAACGAGTGATTTTCGTTCGAATTTGGCTCGTAATCAAAGTAATATACGATGTTTTGGAAAATTCTCATAACAGTACATGTGATAAGCAGAAACATTTCGACCAATTCTAACAAAATAAATGGGTTACATTTCAAAGAATACGCAGTTTACATTCCTAATTTGCTGCTTTAATTGATTTATATCAAATTTAATTAAATTTATCTATTTTGATAAAAATGTCTCAAGGCTCAAAATCGCGATGGTAAATCATTTAAATGTTTAGTGAACATAATTATGGTGGATTGGGTTAAACGTTACATTGCTAAGAAAATTATGTGTAACGTATTATATAAAAAAAATGTATACACGTGAGATTAATTCGATTTTTAGTGTGGAATATGACAAATGTTATTCTGTTCGTAACACCCAATACGTCATTGCATATCTATGCGTTTTATAAAACCCAAAATAAAACTGTTTTTCTAAATTTTCAAATTAAATTATCACTTAAATAAAATGCAGACTCATTTTAAATTAAACAAGTAAAGAAAAATTAAAATTTTTTGAAAATCATATTTAAAATCCCAACATTTTCGATCATCATCCATTTAGCAATTGTGATGTTTACGACACCGTTACGCAAGTTATCATTTTTTGAAAATATGAATATATATATTTATACCAAATTTAAAGTAAATTTAAACAAATAATTTATCAAACTATCGCTTTAAGTCTATTTGCATAAGACACAACGAAGATTTATTTATATTGCATTTATTTAAATTCCAGCATGACGCGATATCAGTTGACATTTGATGTGTTATTTTTTATCACTTGCCATTAACTTACATTCCTGTTGTCAATGAACATGCGATTGAAATGTAATCAAGAGTTTGCACTTAGCCTTGTTTCACAAAAAACAATTTTAGATTTTTCCTAAAAAATGGCTACACGAAAAGTTATACAACAATCGTAGCTAAATGTGAAATATTTAATAGATTGTTGTTCTGGCTATACACATCACGTTGCATTTCGCCTACTTTAGGTTGAAAGAGATTAAATATACCAAATGAAACGATCTAAGTTTACCTGTAACTTAATAAACTAACCAGCGTCCACATGTTTTTAAGCATAGTTCATACGGAAAGCTATAGTTAGGCATGCGAAATATCTGTGCATGTACAAGTGCTTATGCATCACTTTAAATGTACAACATTTTTAAGTAAGTTGTTGAATCCCAAATGTGAGCAGCCATGGTCACATTACGCCTGTACGAATAAATTAGCAACAAATATGTAATGCTTGGATCTGAGCAAAGTTTAAATTTAACTCCTACACGTCTACTGTGCAATTTTGGTAACAGATGAAGCAATGAAAATAATGTGAGCAAACAGGTTTTTTTATTCATTATTCACTCCAGAGAGTGATTTCTCGATGAAATAGCTTGCTGAAACATTCAAGAATTTCTTTTGTCCATTGGATAATATGTCGATGAGACCGGGCTGACTGTCCTCATCACTACCTGTGCTTCTTATAGTTATTGAACAATAAAAGCACAAATTGTAATGATGGCAAGTTGTGGTTGTGATTTCTGCGTCCAAACATTATATTAAAAATCAAGTTTACAGACCTGATAAAAATACATATTTTTTCGCCTCTATGTGCGTAATTGAGTGTCGTTTTGACCCATTTGTCATAATTGTGTCAGGATTAGATGACATTTAATAAGAGGCTCTCATATGTACATACGTGTAATTGAATATTGCTTTACTGATGTATCTCGGGCAAAAAATAATAGAAAATCGTGTTAACTTAAATTTCTTAAATTAAAATATAAAATTTTCACATATATTTTGGTGTTTACTACTTATATGGGCGGGGTTGGAGAAGGGGAGAACATAAATAATCGGTCAGATTGTGAAAGGTTTCCGGACTTCAATTTTTTTCCTAAGGCAGAATATACTAATCGATAATTACCTGCTCAGTGATGTACCAAATCACAAAATTAGTTTTTTGCCCTTATGTGGATTTTCTCTTTATCGGTCGTTTTTAATTAATTCCGGGTGTTTCTAATGTGTTATCTGTCCTCTTAGCCCTAAGCTACAATTTGGTTTTCGCCAAGCCTAACTACTTTTTATGATTGATTAACTGAAATCAGCTAAACGTTTTCATCACAGTCTAATTATTCAGCTGAACAGATTATAGAATATAGAGTATTCAGGATGTATCGTAGTCATAATGTGTGACCGTGTTTATCAGGTTGTCTGTAAATTTATATTATGCCTAATAGGCTCGCTCAGAAATCAACCACTTGCTACAATAATTTGAATGCATCATACTTTTAATTATACAGAATTAGTCCATGATCCCGACTGTCATTCCTGAATGAAAAGGCGGGTTTGCCTCAAACCAAGGCTCCGTATTGCAGATGTCATATTTTTGAGTTTGTTACAAAAGATATAATTCCCACTTTATATGGGCGATGAAGACGCAAAGCATTTGTGTAACAAAATGCCCGAACTTCATTTCTCACTGCGCTAAGTGCGTCTGAGAACTTTCTGATGTAAAATATCAACCTCAGATATGTCCAGAAGCTGGGCTGAATAACAAATTTAAATGTGTCCTTGCTAATAAGTAACACATAAGGGATATTCTCAAAAAATATTCTAATGAAACATTTTTTTCGAAATTAGTCATTTTTTTGTTTCATTCAACATTTTAAATGATTATGCTTAATTTAAATGTAAGTAAAAATCTTCCTACTATCAAGCCCGTTTACCCGAATTCGTAAGTAAGTCAATCTTGGTAAGCCACCTCGCTGTAAGATGTTAAATTACCCATTTCAATTAGTAAAACGCAAACACAAATATTATTGTTCAAATTAGTTACTGTTTCTGACGAAGAACTATATATATGCAATTGTGCGTTAGGTTTTGCACATTTAGTAACAAAATAGTTCAAATATGACCAAAATGATAAAACAAATACAGCATGAAAGGAAAGTATAAACTTCTCATCATACAGTATTTAACTGTTATTTAATTTGTAATTTAATAAAATGATGTCATGAATACCGCGAAATGTGATAACTGATATCGATCAAGGCCAGTGTGTATGGGTTTTCTCGATTTACAGGTGTTCATATATAGTTTTAATTCTTAATTTTGGTGAAATAGAGCAAGCATCGAAATTCATGGCGTTTCTACCATGTACCTTTTCGGTTCCATAATTTTGGTATTGGGTACTGACGCAATAGCCATAGTTTTTGTACCCTTTACCGACTCGTTATATATATTATATATAGTGAGTTTGCTTTGAAGTCACGTTGTAGAAGATTTTATATTAAGTTAGCTTGACTACTGAAGGTTCACACATTCGTATATGGGATTGTACCACCATATTTTCCCACACTGCTCATTCAAATATATATTTGGTAAAAGTTTTAATACCGACTCCTACTTTTAAGCTGTTAGTAAACACGAAACAAATGTGCATGAGATTATACTTTCCGTTAATGCTGTCTTAGTTTAATCCTTCAAATTGCTGAATTTGTTCAAATTGTTGGATTTTAGAACAAACGAAATTTGTTCTAATGCGAAGTCGCAAATTAATTATGTCACCATATCCTATGTCCTGCAACAAGCACCGTATTAAAAATTATTTGCATGTCTATGAATAAATATGTTGATTTAGGTTATGTGTTAATCTAAACTCAAGCCCTTAGCCACATATATATATATATATATATATATATATATATATATATATATATATACCATTGTCTGTATAAACTAAACTTGATATGCAATTCATAAAAATAGTTCATTTAGTAGCCCAGTTTCGTCCCTAATGGTAACTCTTCAAGAATTGTCTAGACAGGGTTCGAAACTGAACAGTACTTGAAGAGATTCCAATGACGACGAAACTGGTCTTCGGGTTACATTACTAATTCTATGCCATATAATGCTTAGGTTGTACTAAAAAATATGAGATTTGTATTTATATAATGATCGCCAACTTTGGTTTAATCATTTGTTATCACCCCCACTACAACCAATTATTATTTCAATGATTTATTTAATCTAGTGATTTGCTCTTCCAGACAATTATTTTAATATATAATATATATATATATATATATATATATATACAAGCATTTGAAAATTTCTAAAGTTTAAATTCGTTTCTTTTGAATTGACTGAAATTGACATTGATATGCAATGGATAAGGTTTTGCATGATAAGTTACCTTTCGAAGATCAACACTAGAATTATTCTGACGTCCTCTACAATAAACAATACCCACTATCCACGCTTTACGAATTTGTAGTTCGAGCAATTCGTTTGTTGTAAGATCACTGTTGATTAGATCTTCGGTGGTGTAAGGAAGTGAATTTTTTTCTATAAGGCTGCATAGTTTACATGCGATAAGATACATTTAATACCAAAAGAATAAAAATTACTTTTAATTTATCCTGTTCTAGATACTGCCGTTGAATTGTGCAATCATATGCTTTCAAAACTGCTTGTTAATTTTACTTCCCTTACTACCTTTTTGATAATATCCCATTAGTATAATCTGATCATAAATACCACTATTGTTGAAAACAATAAAAATCGATTTACCATTAAAATCAACCAAGTAACTTTAGTTTAAATAATTACAATAAATCTTTATTTTGTATGCAATAAAACGATAAATTTTCAAACGCATTAGACAGGGTCTGATCTGGCATTTCGGGCAAGAATCTGACAAATTACTATCTACGAAAAGGCAAACAGAATTATTAGAAAAATCTTTATCTTGCTAATCGTTTCGATAGACACATACGCCAAAACATATTTAACAAATCTAAATAACTGCAAAGGTGAATCATATTTTATCGTTGGAATAAACTGTACGTTCAATAGTATTGAACATATGTGCCTAAATATTTGCTTGTTTTCTCTAATGCGAATGGATGCTTTTGGATTTTGCAGGCAGTTAATTAAATTATTTTCAATATTATTGGGCATTTTTGTACATTGCCACAATAGAATTGAAAATTCCCTCACATTTATAAACACGGTTTTTCATCACAACACGGATCTTCCACCAAAATTGCTTTCCAAATCCAAAATTGACAAATGTATCACGATTACAAAGGCATGCGATATCTTTGATTGGCCTGAAGGACAGTGACAGATGACATTTCGTATATATTGATTTAAATTCGTCTAATTATTTAATCACTCCAATTAAATATTATAAACTTTCATTTCCAGTGCCAAAAAGTGAATATATATATATATATATATATATATATATATATATATATATATATATATATTCTTTGAAATGCGAGCTTTAATAAAATTCATTGTACCCTTCTATGTGCAAAAACAAAAGAAATTTTATCAGATATAAGAAAATTTTTCTTTCTCATGGTCTTCTCAAATATCTACTCATGAACTATCTTTATATATAAATTGGAAAGCAAAACAAGATAGAAATATTTGAACATAGAGAGAGTGTGGAAAATAGAAACCAATCAAATTGCGTGCGTCACCTCCAGTTCAAACTCAATGCTTGTACGTGCTTCTTCTGCTTACATAAATCCGGCTGCAATTTGTTTATCCATAAGCCTTATGGATAAACAAAATCAAATAGTGAATACACGTCTGCTATTGCGCAACACATCATCGAAACATCGCACGTATGTTCTCCAGACGTAGCATTCAAAGTAATTACAAAATGCAAAAACAAAAGGGAGCTAGCCACATACGAAGCCTTATGGATAAACAAATTGCAGCCGGATTTATGTAAGCAGAAGAAGCACGTACAAGCATTGAGCTTGAACTGGAGGTGACGCACGCAATTTGATTGGTTTCTATTTTCCACACTCTCTCTATGTTCAAATATTTCTATCTTGTTTTGCTTTTCAAATTTATATATAAAGATATGTTCATGAGTAGATATTTGAGAAGACCATGAGAAAGAAAATTTTCTTATATCTGAAAAAATTTCTTTTTTTTTGCATACAAAGGAACAATGAATATATATATATATATATATATATATATATATATATATATATATATATATATATATATATATATATATATATATATATATATATATTTTAGCTGAGAGAGAGACTCCAACCCTATTATTAAATGAGAACGCCATAGATGCCAAGTTGTTTTCAATATTAATATTCCCATTCGAGTGTGATAAGCTAGTATTCTTGTTCACATCATGCCTGCTATATCTTGAACGAACTTTCTTGCGTCCTCAAACTTAAGAGTAGCCTCCATATTAATCGAACTTGAATATATATTTGATAGCTTAGTGTTTGGCAACGGAATGTGTACTTCTAACGTAGCAATACACACAATCAAATAATATGGAAATAAATAAGACGCAAAAAGCAGAATTATTTAATTACCTGCTCCAGAAAATAAAAACCGGGAGAATGTCAAATAAGGAAACGTCCAATAATTTTCGTGCATTTTCACCAATTCAAGCCCGCTAAAGCTGTTTATGGTTACATAAATCATCTCCTTGTATGTTTACCCACAGACATTCATACGTGGCTAACTTATTTCTTTTATTGCATTCATAAATTATCTCATTTACTAGAATGAAAGAACTTTGCAACCTATAAGTCTGTTGCAATTTCGTATTCTATCATTTAAAACTCGCATGTAAATTCTACATACATGGCCCGAACGATGATTACTAAATTTAATAAAAGAAATTGGTTGACCAAAAATGTTTCTCGGTAGATAAACGAAACCCCACCTGATTTTGCGGGCAGAAAGCACATATTCTGGCATTGATTCACAATTGGAGATGATACACGAAAATGATTAAACGTTTCCATTTTTTCACAATCTACTCGTTTAAATTTTATGTTTTTTTTGCCTATTAGTATGCTTTAAATTCGGATCCACGATGTCAAAAATATTTTCAGAAAATGTTTTTATATTTTCCTAGAGCTCTCTAAGAAATTGTATCTGTTGCAAGGGCCATTAGTGTTGTTATATGTAAAATCTATTGCTTCTTTGTGAATACGAATCCTTATCAATGACACATAGAAAAGCTATTTGTGCATATGTTATTTGTTTCCCACACCAGCAGCGCCTCATTAAACAAATTGATGTATCGTCCAGTGTACAGAAATATCAGTTTGAAAGTTTTGAACATAATTTTACTAGCTTACGATATTTTGCTCCATAAATATTGACATGTCACAATAAATGCATTCATCTATCGCCTTCTTCCAAGTGAGCGCTTTCACTATCAGAAACTGAATAACTTTAGTTTGATTAACGTAAAATGATATTCTTCGGCAATAAAAGATCGCAATAACTTTAAGTTACACAATTTCAGGCAGAGTAAAATTGCATCTAGATTCTCGCATTTCTGTTCAAATTCCGCATTTTATTCATTTATTAAATTATGGCCAGACACGAAAACGCAATTATGGAAAATTAAGTCGTTCATTCGTCGCTTTTCGAATGAATTTGAATAATTTTCGGAAATAATTTGCAAAATGTAAGTAATGCCGTTAGATATAGAAGAAAGCCTAAATATATTCAGTTAAGCAAAATCTTGGGAGCAAACTATAATTTTTAAACTAGCAAATTAAAGATCGGAACAAATTTCGAATAGCAATCACCTATGCATCACCCATCCGACAAAATTGCTCTTGGCTACGCATCGAGTGTATCCTTATTTCGCCTTATAAATAGTTAATTATTTAATACAGGAGCAGCAAATGATGCGAACCTGCCAGGGGCTCTATTTAAGGCCGAAGTCAATGCGAGAGAATTAACCCATAAAAGCACGGCTCAAAGCGCTGAACGATCAGCAGAACACCAGTCAAGATACTCTTCTTATGTATTAATCATAAATACATATTTATTATTTAAATTACCTTTAATAAATTTGTGCGTTTTTTTCAAGTTAACTACTATACCTAATGATAATTGTGGAATAATGAGTGCCAAGTAAATATATGGCTTCTCAATCTTCCTTAGTAGAACAAGTTTGTATTTTATCGATAACAATGAATACCTTATCCGAAGTGTTGGGAAATCATAATTGTCGCTTAGATGAAACACGTTGTGTTAAGACTGAATGAATCCACAAAAAGGACCCAAGAATCACGGGTGAGAACTGAACCAGTAATTAATAAAGCGTTCTTAATTTTCCATTAAAATATAAATTTGAATGATAAATGTATCATAAGTTTGCAAAGTTCTGTTGTGCTCTTGCCGCCAGGTATAGCTGACGACATGGGAGCCAGACAAATATCCACCTCGTTACATACTGCGTCAATTAGTTATTGAATAAAATATCAGAAATAAATAGATTCGTAATAGGCAGTTTTTTACTCGAACTTTATGAATTGCTTACATTGGAGAACAAATTAATATTATATGGAAGAAAAAGATTTATGCATATTATCTAAAACTTTAGACCATATCACTTCAATTAAAATAATAAGTTACTGTGAATGATATATGAAATTACCTAAATGTTTTTGGGTAAAATGTAGTCAGCAATAAATTACTAATTTCTCATAAAGTGTATTGTGTTTCGCTTCGCCACTTACATCGACATCGGATATAAAATCACCAATAAATCGCAAAGCCTAGATTAACATAGTTGTATTAATATTTCTACTAACTAATGATAATTGTTCACCAGCTAAAACAATTATGTAATTTATTCTAAAAACATTAAATAATAAGTTTACTGTAAGAGAGAGTATTAGACAGAACAGAGCCACCAAAAAATGTTATCCCAAATTTATTACTAGTATAAATAGTCGGAGATAAAATACTTCTTGTAAACGCTTAATGTCAATTAATAAGAAAGGCAGTATCTCCAGATTCTGGGGCATTAAAGCAGCAAGATCTTGAATAAAACTTAAAAAATAATGATATAAGATATTTCTTAGAATATGAAATAAAAGTGTCTGTGAGTCAGTACCTATAAACATAACGTCTCGTTCTCTCTATTTGTAATATTACCCATTCTACCTCAATTATCCAAATTACTAGCATCCGAAGGAGTATCATTTAAAACAAACTCGTAAGGCAGTCAAGTGGAATGAGAAATTGGACAATTGTAGGACGAAAATTTTAATACTATAAATACACTCACTAGTATTCTCAAGAAAACTAAAATTTATTTTTTAATTACTGATATAACTGAAATCTACGCAATAAGGTTCGACCTAGATTTTAGAAACAGCACAAAGGTAGAAAATGTACGAATTATAAAAATATTCACAATTACTTAAATTCGGAGTAAAGAAAAAAATTAATACAAAAGCAAAATTTACGCGCAAGCTTGGATATCTGCTCGTACCTGCGAATAAAAAAGCCGTAATAGATAGAATGATTAACTCATCAAACTTCTCCTTGAAGGGGCGAAATTTGTCAACATTTTTCTAATTGTCAAATAAAGCCAATTTGCAGGAAATTTTGGAAAATTAATTCTAAATTTATTCTTTATTTATTTGCAAAAGTAAAAAAGTGAAAACGCATAAAATTTTACAGTTACAGATATTATCTTTATAATGCTTTTCGTATTTCACGGTTAATTTTCCGCTTAAACTTAACAAGAATGCCACAAAAACACAATATTTTAAGCTAACTTTGTTTGCAAACATAGAACCGTTTTAGTGAATAAATTTGTTATTTATTTAAATATAACAGGTAAGGATTTTAAACATTTATTATAACCAAGACTGTATAACATTTGATTGATTTGAAGAAAATCCATCTTCTGGACAATAGCATTTTTCTTCATTGGGAATCAACACTTTAGCTGAAAATATACAGGCAGAATTAAACTTACATCCTTGTAATTTAAATTTCAACTGTTACTATTAAAAACGTCTTTCATCCATGCAAATTATAAATACAACTATTAACTACAGAGATGTTTGATTGAATTACAATGTCAGTCCTTCTTATCTGAGTGGATCTATCGAACCATAAAAATACCCAGAGTCTTTGAGACAAATCGCTTTTATAATTCCATTAGTTTTCTAGGTTAAGGCAGCAACTTACACATACACAAATATTTATTATTTCTATAATTGTTTTCAGTATTTGGGGGGATTCAAATAATCAGTTATACCACACATTATTTAGCCTGTCGCTCATTATAAAATATCTAGCGTTAATTAAGAATTTTTATGCTATTCTTACTTATTATATCTATTTCAGAGTTTAGCAAATGCTCTCTGCTCCAGATTAAAATGTATTTAATATATAAGTTGCATTACCTGAGGGTTTTCTCTATGGCCAGGTAATCTCACACGCATTTTACATATTTATAACAAATTTAAACCGCAATATATAGGTGAAATGAAGCACATTTTTACCACAAATTATTATCTTTCTCTTTTGTTTACACATCAATTTCTTGTTTCACGTAATACAACAGAAGCACCAGCTTCAAAACTTAGACTTTCATAGGTAACAATTTAATACGATCCATTATGTTAATCTCTTCATTAAATACCATTTCCTTCATTTAGTCATTCAGGAATTCACCCTATCAATTATCCTTTTTTGAATAAATTATATATATATATATATATATATATATATATATATATATATGTATGTATACATAATATGTAGAAAATAAAATGCGACAAAAGACAGCATATTTAGTGCATCTATACTTTTTTTTCGCCGTAGTAGTTTCAGTAATATTTATCAATACTGCCTGAGGAAATCGATAATAGGTAACTTGTTTAAATGCCATTGCGTATATTGATGGAAAAAATTTTTTTTAAATTTCTTACAAATATATTTTAAATATTTTTTCACTACGAGAATAGCAATCATTCTCGTCATCGATTGTATAGACATATTCCGTAATTTTAGCAATTGATAATTATTCCAGGACAAAATCTTAACAATACATAACGTTTGTAAACATGTTCTGTTTAATGAATTTTTTAAAATTTTATCATAGTTGTCGATTGTAGAATTTGATGTGATGGGGCTAGTTCCTTAGACCTCTGATTTACATATATCTGAAATTAAATTTAAGCACCACTAAATTGTTACCGCTACAGTGCTTAAGAAATCCAATATTAAATTAATTCATTGTACCCTTTCAATGTGCAAAAACAAAAAGAAATTTTATCAGATACAAGAAACGCTTCTTTCTCATTATCTCCTCAAGTATCTACTAATGAATATATAAATTGGAAGGCAAAACAAGATAGAAATTTCTATCTTGTTTTGCTTTCCAATTTATATATAAAGATATGTTCATTAGTAGATACTTGAGGAGATAATGAGAAAGTAGCGTTTCTTGTATCTAATAAAATTTCTTTTTGTTTTTGCTCTTAGGAAGGGTAAAATGAATTTAATTAAAGCTCGCATTTCAAAATAATAAAATCATTTTTTTCAACGATTGCACATAGATTTGCTATGTCATCTCATGTTTAAAAAACCTCCTTTCTTATTTCATACCTTCCCTATTAAATATTAAGTCAATATAACTCCGCTTTTTTTAGTGGTTTTTGCAGCAGAATATCGCCACTTAGGCAGTAATACGGTATTTCATCTGGTCGATTTCACTTCAATACTTCTCTCCTTATCACGCGTCCAAATTTATAATTGTCATAAAACAAACTGAAAATATCATTAATAAATCTATATATTCGCGGTTGCTTTGTGTTTATTTTTTGATTGCGTCTGAAATTTCAATGGAAAATGCAGTAAAAGATTTAACTTACACATATCAAAACCCATACCGATTTTGCATGTGCAAAAAGGATTACCTTTGTGCCAACACCTAAAAGTGAAAATATCTTGTTGTGTAAAACTTTCGATACACTAACACAAGTCGAAATATGCTATTATGCTTGCCGATTTGGAGACTATTGCATTAATCAAATGTCTCTCAGAACTGTATGCAATAGAAACCTTTTGCCAATGCACTCGCGTTATCAAAAGGCTTACCTAAACCCATGCTTAACGATGCATAGTTATTTTTCTTATTTTTGCACGTTCAGTACTTAAATTGTCTCTGAATAGGTTTCTGAATAGTTTTACTATTTAAACTAAATAAATTCATACAATTGAAAATTCATCGATTTTGCGGGTGTTAATAATTATTTAATTCAAGTTTGCGTGCTTGATATTACAGCTAAATTCGTTTGATATACATTTTGAATGTATAATTTAGCAATTGACATGAATCCAGTAGACCGGTTTCGTCATAATAAGAAGCTCTTCAAGTACTGTCTAGAATTTTGCCTCAAGTAAATTGACATTTGAATAAAGGCGAGGATACAAGCACATTATGTGACATTAAGCTACATAATTAATTACATAGCTAAATCACCTCTGAAGCCGAGGAACCCACCTCTTTTGCAGTTTTCCTGATTACCAACTTATTCACTGAAATTTATGATAATTATGCTTCTTCGCCTCAGGGCAAAAGCAGCACATTTACTTTTAACAGCTAAATTTGCTTCATTTATGAAACAGGCACTGACCGGCTAAAAACAACTTTATATCAACCTTTCCCCTATTAGATAAACTGGAAAAATTTAACCGTCGATGGCGAAGTTCCTTCCTAATGCCGTCAGTGGTTCAAAAGAATGAAAAAAATTGAGAAATTGGATTGATCGAAATTGCACGATCTGTGTTTTGACTTATACTTCAGACTGACATTTCACTACAAATTTGCGTGTCATATGTGTATGTTTGCAGTTTCGTAACTGTTATTTTCAATAAGATACGTGACAATAGCATGATCGAATAAGAATTTACCATTTTCATGTGTTAAACTATATGTATTATACACTCCATAAGAAGGTAAATAACTGACGTTGCCGGATTTCTAATTTTATCACTTACAATGGCATGTTGTTTTGACGAGTTTTTCTGATTTATTGGTCTCGCCGAACCCGAAAATTTGAGGGCAACCTCAATTACGTTATTTCACATGGAGTGTATAATACAAATAGTCTAACGCATGCAAATGGTAAATTCGAATTAAGCCACTCTAGTCTCACTTAGTTCAATGGGCATAACAGATATGAATTATCAAACACACGTGACACGCAACTATCTAGTGTAAGGTCAGTCTGAATTATAAATGATGTGGCCAGAGGAAATATCGCGCTTGCTTCCCTAATTAGTTTTGCAAAATTGGTGAGGATGGACAAACAAAAGAAGGCGATCGATAACAGCAACAGAAATTTATTAAAAAAGAAAATAACTGCAGTCAGTAGTCAGTGGTTTTTACCTTTATTTTAACAATAATTTTAATCTTCTCGTGCAGAATGATGGATGAATGTGCCTACCTATGCCACTTTTAATTAAAGGGACGATACTTATGAAGTCAAGTTATGCCTCAACTTCAATAGTGTTTTAATGGTTTTTACCTGATGGCAAATCGAGCATGGTCAGTTTAACTGTTGGGTCTGAATAGGACAGTAAATGTTATTCTGATGTTCAAGAACTAGTCAATGCCAACTGGAAATGAGCGACATAGTGCTGGTTCAATGTTCAAACACAACGGAAACATTTGATAAGTACGCGACATTGAATCATCCATCTATAAACACTGATGTTTTCTGCTCTATCTGTCTATCTCTATTTATGTCAAAAATAATCGCTACAAAACTATGAATTTCAACGCAAAATGAGCACGGTATTTAGATGCGATTTTAAAATCTGAATACAAATTTGGTAAGCTTGATATTTGCCTGGCTGTTTGGTTATGGATAATTGTCCAATAAATCCTAGGTCGTGATCTAACAGATGGAATGCTGTTGCTATCTTTTGTCATACTTATATATTACAAGCACCATATGGTTCTATATATCAGCGATTACTCAATTATAACAGACGGCAATTGTCTTCTTCACGAAATAGTAGCTAAACATTAACTTTGACAGAATTTCAAGCTGAATGCATATACTATTATTTGAATAGGCATGTAAAAAGCACGTGAATTGTTGATCATAAAGCGTAGTGCAAGAGAGAAATAAGAAAGCATTTTATTCTAGTTGATTTAAACTAATACATCTGTTTGACAGTGCTTCTTTTCATGTTATGATGCAACTTCGTTTTTGTGTAAATTTAATTAAATAGCAATTAAACAATTTTGTTTTCATCTGTTGGCGAATATTAAATAACATAAAGTAAACAAAACTGGTATTCATGACTTTTAAGCAATAAATTCTTGCACTATTAAGAAAAATTGGCAGAGTGAATGATTATATATATATATATATATATATATATATATATATATATATATATATTATGGAAAAATATTTGTAACACAATTTGAAAAGGTCTTTGTAGTATAAACTAAAAATATCATAAAATCGAAAATTTTAGCGTTTTAATTAATTGTATTCGTGCTTACTAGAAACTCCACAGTAGTAGACGTAAAAATTCTTGTTACATCTAAGCAGTGCTAAATACGGACGCACTCATGATTACAACATGTTTTATATTGTATATTTTATAATTTTCGGCTTCTATTGACGATATAGTTTAAGCTATAGTTTATAATTTTCTCGAAAATCATTTGTTATAAAGACAAAATAATACCTAATGCTTCATTTGTGCATTTTAATAAAAGTTTCGGCTAAAATATATGCATTCAACGATGTAAAACTATGGCCAGGCGCTCTCCAAACAGAAAGTAAATATGCACTGACATCCTATTTGAGGACTAACAAGCAGCATCCGCAGTTTATCGTCAGTTAAACGGACTTATTTCTTATGAAGCACACTCTTCTTGTCTGGGTTATGACAAACATGATTCTATTAGACTTCTTTTGTTACTCAAAAATGCTGACAAACTAATGTGTTTATACGCTACCAGAGCTTAGCAAGAGTAGAGTGTTTTGTGCAAACCGATCATCTTCCAATTGTAAAGACAAAAACCAGAAACTATATTAGTGTTTCTGCGTTGATTAACCCTCAGTATTTGAGAGCATGCCAGTTGTAACAATCAAGTAGACATCACCTACACTAGACAGTGGACAATCAGCAACGAAATCGTAATCAACGCAGTCGTAAGCCATCAGATTTAGACTTTGGCAACCACCTAATCGGTGACACTACTAAACTCACACTGCTTTCCGATAACTTTTGTTGATGGCACATTTTAATATATGATAACAATATTACATCAGACGTTCTACTGTAAAGTGAGGCTAACAGATGTTTATGTCAGATATATTTATTTAAATATAATAGAGTGCGGGCGTCATAGTGAAGCATGTCACGATTTGCGATCGTGGGTTGTCGCTTTGCACTATCAGTTTCGCAAAGATCCGATTGATCCCTATTTTCAAGTACGCAATGTGTTCGTCTTCGTTGCGGCTGGGTGCTGATTCGACCTCCGAAGGCTTCAAAATTTTTTATACTAACCACTGAAAATTAGGTACGATCTAATCTTGGTTGCCGGGAAAAAATTCGATATGGAACTTTCCCTATCATCATCAAACATCTAATCACACACACACACACAGTACAATGCTCACTACATTAACTTAAATCTGATATTATGAGCCTTGTACTGTGTATGTGATTAGATGGCCGATGACGATATGCACATTCCATATCGAAATATTGACAATCAACAAGTATTAGATCGTGCCTCATTTCCAGTGGTTAGAACGAATGATGTTGAAGCCTTCTGAGGAAAGGGACGAATCAGCACCCAGTCACCACGAAGACCAACTCGATGTGTACTGGGTACAGGGGACCAATCGGAGCGTTGCCAAATTGATAGAGAGTAGCAAGACAAAGAGTATAAGACCATACCTCATTTTCAGAGGTTAATATAAATGATTCTGAAGCCTTCGGAGGAAACGGACGAATCAGCACCCTGTTACCACGAAGACCAACTCGATGCTTACTTGAAAATGGTGCGTATCGGATCTTTGTGAAATTAAGAGTGTGGAGTAAGACAACGATGATTAGGCCATACATCATTTCCAGTGGTTAGTATGAATGATGTTGAATCCTTCGGAGAAAAGGGACGAATCAGCAACCAGTTACCACGAAGACCAACTCGAAGCTTACTTGGAAATAGGAACCTATCGTATCTTTGCGAAATTAATAGTGTGGAGCAAGACAACGATGATTAGGCCATACATCATTTCCAGTGGTTAGTATTAATGATGTTGAATCCTTCGGAGAAAAGGGACGAATCAGCACCCAGTTACCACGAAGACCAACTCGATGTGTACTGCGTAATGGGGACCTATGGGATCTTTGCGAAATTAATAGTGTGGAGCAAGACAACGATGATTAGGCCATACCTCATTTCCAGTGGTTAATATGAATGATGTTAAAGCCTTCCGAGGAAAGGGACGAATCAGCAACCAGTTACAACGAAGACCAACTCGATGTGTACTGGGTAATGGGGACCTATGGGATCTTTGCGAAATTAATAGTGTAGTGCAAGACAACGATGATTAGGCCATACCTCATTTCCAGTGGTTAGTATGAATGATGTTGTACCCTTCGGAGGAAAGCGACGAATCAGCACACAGTTAGCACGAAGACCAACTCGATGCTTACTTGAAAATGGGGACCTATCGTATCTTTGCGAAATTAATAGTGTGGAGCAAGACAACGATGATTAGGCCATACATCATTTCCAGTGGTTAGTATGAATGATGTTGAATCCTTCGGAAGAAAGGGACGAATCAGCACCAGTTACCACGAGACCAACTCGTGTACTGCGTAGTGGGACCTATGGGATCTTTGCGAAATTAATAGTGTGGAGCAAGACAACGATGATTACGCCATACCTCATTTCCAGTGGTTAGTATGAATGATGTTGAAGCCTTCGGAGGAAAGGGACGAATCAGCAACCAGTTACGAAGAAGACCAACTCGATGTGTACTGGGTAATGGGGACCTATGGGATCTTTGCGAAATTAATAATGTGGAGCAAGACAACGATGATTAGGCCATACCTCATTTCCAGTGGTTAGTATGTATGATGTTGTACCCTTCGGAGGAAAGCGACGAATCAGCACCCTGTTACCACGAAGACCAACTCGATGCTTACTTGAAAATGGTGACGTATCGGATCTTTGTGAAATTAAGAGTGTGGAGTAAGACAACGATGATTAGGCCATACCTCATTTCCAGTGGTTAGTATGAATGATGTTGTACCCTTCGGAGGAAAGCGACGAATCAGCACACAGTTACCACGAAGACCAACTCGATGCTTACTTGAAAATGGGCACCTATCGTATCTTTGCGAAATTAATAGTGTGGAGCAAGACAACGATGATTAGGCCATACCTCATTTCCAGAGGTTAATATGAATGATGTTGAATCCTTCGGAGGAAAGGGACGAATCAGCACCCAGTTACCACGAATACCAACTCGATGTGTACTGCGTAATGGGGACCTATGGGATCTTTGCGAAAATAATAGTGTGGATCAAGACAACGATGATTCAGCCATACCTCATTTCCAGTGGTTAGTATGAATGATGTTGAATCCTTCGGAGGAAAGGGACGAATCAGCAACCAGTTACAACGAAGACCAACCCGATGTGTACTGTGTAATGGGGACCTTTGGGATCTTTGCGAAATTAATAGTGTAGTGCAAGACAATGATGATTAGGCCATACCTCATTTCCAGTGGTTAGTATGAATGATGTTGTACCCTTCGGAGGAAAGGGACGAATCAGTACACAGTTACCACGAAGACCAACTCGATGCTTACATGAAAATGGGGACCTATCGGATCTTTGCGAAATTAATAGTATGGAGCAGGACATCGATGATTAAGCCATATCTCATTTCCAGTGGTTAGTATGAATTTTGTTGTAGCCTTTGGAGTAAATGGACGAATCAGCACCCAGTAACCATGAGGACCAACTCGATGCTTACTTGGAAATGGGGACCTATCGGGCCTCTGCAAAATTAATAGTGCGGAGCAAGTCAACGATGATTAGGTCATACCTCATTTCCAGTGGTTAGTATGAATGATTTTGAATCCTTCGGAGTAAAGGGACGAATCAGCACAAAGCCACCACGAAGCCGAACTCGTTGCGAACTTGGAAATGGAGACCAATCGGATCTTTGCGAAATTAATAATGTGGAGGAAGACAACGATTATAAGGCCATACCTCATTTCCAGTGGTTAGTATGAATGATGTTGAAGTCTTCGGAGGAAAGGGACGAATCAGCACCCAGTTAAGAAGAAGACCATCTCGATGCTTACTTGGAAATGGGGACCTATCGGATCTTTGCGAAATTAATAGTGTGGGGCAAGACATCGATGATTAAGCCATACCTTATTTCCAGTGGTTAGTATGAATGATGTTGTAGCCTTCGGCGGTAAGGGACAAATCAGCACCCAGTTACCACGAAGACCATTTCGATGCGTACTTGGAAATGGGGACCTTTCAGATCTTTGCAATATTAATAGTGTGGAGCATGACAACGATGATTAGGGTATACCTCATTTTCAGAGGTTAGTATAAATGATGTTGAAGCCTTCGGAGGAAAAGGACGAATCAGCACCAGGTCACCACGATGTCGAACTCGATGCCTACTTGGAAATAAGGATCGTTGCAAAACTGTTAGTACAAAGCGACAACTCACGATCTTACATGTTTATGTCAATTTTGCCAATACTGCGAAACATTTGAATGTTTTGTAGTCCAGTTAAAGCAATTATCTTAAAATGTTAAGTTCAATACCGTTCTGTATGGCGCAGTATTTTAGACTCCAAGTTTTCTAGTTTAGTGGAAAACAATAAGTAACAGCATTTGGTTATTTAGAATAGAATAGAATAGAATATCTTTATTTGGATTCAAACCACACATATTCCATCAAATAATAAAATTGGAAATTGTACAATATATAAAAAAAATTATCACATCACAATAAATGTGCAATTAATATCATGTAGATAGGTATATCTCACTAGTTGTACAATACAATATATCAATATCAGAAAGTTCGACTGAAAAGAATAATATATACATTATCAAATTAGGAACAATTAATGTATAATTCGAGTGTAACATTATGCAAAAATTGAGAACCATGACTAGCAATTGATTGTATGTAATGTTAACTAATTTGAAGAAATAGTGCATAACATTTTAATTATAATAATACAAAACTTGTAAATATAATCTCAAGAAAATCTGTTTCCGATAATAATTATCCTTGTCTTTTATTCAACCATGAGAAAGTATTATCATAATCAAAAAAATAAAAAATATCAGCAGGATTGCAGACTTTTTCAAGTTCAGTAGATAAAGTTTTAAAAGACATCTTAGATGGAGGCATTTCTCTAAGCCCCTTGGGGTAATAGGTTATAAATTTTGTAGATTTTCGAGAAAGAGAATAACTTGCTCGCTACATTCCCCACCAAAGGAGGAGATATTGCCAAATGTCCAGATCTAGTTCCAACTTCATGACTCTTTCTTATCGGAGTCATATAGGCACCAGTCCACTGGTTCAAATGGAAAACTTTTATACAATAACACATCCTCCGAAACCACAGTGATTGCAATGACACAAACTGTAATCTAGAGGCGTATATAGTGCAAGAAATAGGACTAATATGTTTCACAACCTTTCTTTGTACAGCTTCTATCTTATTAGACAAACCCTTTTTTAATGGATTCCAAGTAGCGACAGCATATTCTAGTACCGGTCTAATCCATATTATATACATTTGAAGTTTTATATCATTTGATAAGATATTTCGATTTATTAGTGCCCATCTTTTCTTGGCACTGCCTACTATACTTTCAATATGTCTCTCAGCAGAAGCTGTACATTGAATAGTTATGCCTAAATCCTTAATTTCTTGCATAAGTTTAATCTCAAACACATCATTAATAACAGCATCATGAAAATAAACATAATTAAAGTTTGTTCTGTTCCCTATTTTTAAAGCTTTCGTCTTTTTATTGTTTATTCTCAGCCCTAGTGTGATCAAATATTTACTCAAATCATACAAATCTAATGTCACATTATTTTGGAGGAATTCGACATTCTTTGGATCAATGGGAAGATTATTTTTAAATCCTCAACCGAATTTCAAAACTCGACCGTTAAGGATCTGGATTTCCCAAATTTGTTAATTTTAAATAAAATTGGCCCCAAGCTTGATCCCTGTGGAACTCCACTCGTTACTCGTTTCGATTTTGATATCAAATCGTTTGCTTGAGAGAAATACTCATTCGTCGATTATATAGAAAGAAAGTTGTATTTAAGTAATCTAAAAATATTTCGGAACATGTTCAGCCAAACTAATCGCATTCAAAATAGCATCAAAAGAATATAGAGTCAAAAGCTTTGAGATATCTATAAATACAATTAATGCATCTAACTTATTCTCGTCTAATGTGATTACATGTTTCCACATGGAAAGCATATTAGTAGTTGTCGATCTACCTTTCGTAAAGCCATGTTGACATAGATTAAAATCAGCCAAATATATACGTTCTAAATGATCTAGTATCCATCGTTCCTATTATCTTCAAAAACGAAGGACAAGCTAGAGATTTATCTATAATCATTGGCGCACGTTGGCTTACTAACTTTTGGCAACGGCTTTGCTACTATCGTTAATATATCGATTGGTAATTTCCCATTCTTCAAAATTCTATTTATAAAGTTGCAGAGCACATTCCTAAATGTTAAGGGTAATTGAATCAGATTATCAATCGAAATACCAAGGTGATCTTTTTGTTTTTTTGATTTGATTTTTAACATCAATTTTATCAATTCATCACTGTCAATAACAAGTCCTGATTCCTGGTCTCCCAAAGGATCAGGTATTTCCATAAGATTTCTTTCATTCTGTGGATTACATATCAAATTGCCAAAAACATCATCCAATTCACAGAGAAATTCGTGCTCAGTTTTATCCACAGGTAATATAAGCTTTAACTTTTCCTTATATTTACTATAATCTGTGAGGAGTTTGTATCCTAGTCTAGGATTACTCTTCATTTTGGCCAAAATAATTCGTTCTGATCTTTGCCGAATTATCAGCAGTGATGAATTAATTTCGTTATCAATGAGATCTAACCTCATTTGTTTAATACTATTGATAAGACTACACTTTATTATATTATCTCGTTTAATTCTTAGTTTACACAATTTCCTATTAATTCGTTTCGGTATAATGTCCGTAAACGTAGATGCCTGAAATAAAATAGATAATAACGATGAAGCAGAAGAAACAAACTCGTCAGTGTTTAAGAAATAAAAACTTCCGTAATCAATCAGTAAGCTTAATTCTCTAAATAGATTCCAGTTGATTCTGGAACAGTGCACGTGTGCATTTTCAAAATTTAGTTTCTGTGTTTTGCTACTCAAGATGTTCCATTGTAGAATAATTTGTTTGTGATCCAATTCTTTGAAATAATTAACAACATCATAACTGTACGATTTCACCATTTCAGTTTCTAAGTATACATGATCTAAGCATTGCGAACCTCTAGTTGATTCATTTATAATCTGCTTGAGATCATGGTTAGAAAAAAAATTGGTTATTTCACAGTCCTGTAACTTATTAAAGTCACCTACCACTACATTATAGCCATGGCAGTCAAAGATAGATTGAAAAGAATTGGTAAATGTTTGATCATCAAATAAAGTAGCATACGGCGGTCTATAAACCGCTGTTAAGATCAGATTCTCAAATTGTATAGATAAGAAATCAATGATAGCATTATCATCACTAGTATGTAGAATTTTCGCCTTAAATACAGATTTACTATAAATGAGTACTCCTCCACCTCTTTTATCCAGCGATCTGTCTTTTCTAAATAAAGAATAGTGAGGAATATCAAATTCATGGTTTTCTATGTCATTATTAAGCCAGGTTTCAGATAAAATTATAAAATCAAAATCATTACTTATTATAAAATTACAAAGCAAAAAGTTTTTGTTCCTAACACTTCGAAAGTTAGCATAAAATAAGGTAAATGTGGAACACGACTTATCTAAACAATAATCAACTTTTACTGATTCAGCTTTGCTGGCTTCTTTATTATGCGTTTCCCAGGTTTTGAGGCCATTCTTCCTCTCCCCCCGCTGTCCACAATATTTATTAATGAAACATCGTTTTTTGATGTTGCAGTCTCAGAGGTTGCTTGATCAGTGGTTATCAGCTTCCGTTCCTGGTTGCTTATTAACTTTTTTGCTTTAGCCAACTTTCGTTGGAGAAACGTTTTGTCCCGGCCAATAAAAATGCTGCGAAAACTCAGACTCTCATCTTTCTTTTTGTTGATGGACTCAATTTGCATATTTGTTGGGCGTTTTGATAATTTCACAATAACTGGCCTTGGACGATCCGATCGTTTACCCACCCTAAAGCATTTTGCAATATCCGCATGTGTCTCTTCTTTTATTAACGCATTTAGTTTCTGGACATCATTAACCTCAGCATTTTCAGCAAGATTAAATAATACTAATTGATCTTGCTTGCTGTTTCTCGCTGATACTTCGTTCGCCAATATATTCAATATTTCTTCGCCAGATGATTTATTTTTAACAGGCGTATCACTTTCCACTGTTATAGCAGCCAATTCAATCCAAGGCTGAACATCAATTTGTATTTTGTCTAATTTAATGTTTAACGCTTCATTCAGTTCAACTATACGCACGCTTAAAGTCTCATTATTTTTAACTGCCTGTTCCAATTTCATCGCATTCACAACAGCCTCATTCTTCAATATAGACACTTCATTTTTTAAATAGTTGTTGTCTTCTTTCAATACCTTCACTGAGTTCTGGAGATCCATAACAATTTTTTCAATATCAGAATGCGACAAAATTGGAGCCATTTCGAACCGCGCGCGTATATGAAGCGTATAAACCTGTCTACTGGATGAATTGCCTTTTCTACATTATACAATTCTTAGTTTATACTGATATATGTAAGAAATTAATGAGTTAGGTGCTTATACCAAGATCGAAACTTTGATTATAATAATTATTATCACCGCCCGCACAATCCATGTTTGTCTAATTATATAAATGTTTATTTTAATACCACTTCCACATGTAGTGCGGTGTCTGTTCAGTAATGACAGATTTGGGATGGTTAGTTGGAACTTTGGGTCTAAATGGATGCCATATGAGCTCCACCTAAAGGAAAAAGACCAACCAAGTTACTTTAGTTAGTATATGACTGAAAATTGTGTGTAGTGTAGTTTGCGGCAAGGTGGCTCAATGGTTAGAGAACCAGATTCCGAAGCATACGTGCCCAGGTTCGAGCCATATCCGCGGCACATTTTGTCCGGTACCTGATGAGTTCAGTATAAGGACGAAACCGTTCTATTCTTAGTTTATACTGACATATGTAGGTAATTAATGGGTCAGGTGCTTATATAAAGATCGCAAACTTGATTATAATAATTTTTATCTTTCGGCTGTGGTTTAATATAGGACCCAGGACATTCAACAATTCATGAAGAAGCATCTTCACAACACCGACTACAATTGCAAGCAGTCTCTCGATGACTAAATAATATTAAATTAATTCGCAGAAATCTATATTAAATACTTTCCTTGCTATCAAATAATAGTTCATTTAGGAACCCTCCATAGCCTCTGAACTTGAAAGTTTTGCTGACGGATTTGGATGCTCGTAATTGCAACTGTTAGTTTCAGCCCGGTCAATCTAATCAACTCTTTCTAAAATTTAGACAATTAAAGAGCAGAATAAGATTACACAACAGGTTATGATTTCCTTGGCTGATTAACATCGAGAAGTTGCCGCGAAAGATGTTAGATTTATTGGGACGTACTTCTGTGCTTATAAAACATTATTTTATGCTTTCATTTCTGCCCTCAACTGACGCTAAAAAAACTTATAAACGGCGCCACACAGGAACAGAATATTAAAGAGACTAGAAGCTACTATGTATCAACTTTCGTAAACTTTGACATGTGTAAAATCGATTTGACACATTAAGTCAAATATAACTCCTCTCTATCTATAATACATTTTTTCACTCAATAGGCTTCGGTTTGTGATATGAAACGCCTACTGCACCGATAGTTTTTTTTGCCATAACAAAGCGGCAGACTTCTCAAAATAGCAAATGTCAGTTTGAAATTTTTGCCAGAATTTCGGAAGCAATTCAACAGGCATTACCTTGTAACAGCCGCTAAAATCTTTTACAAACAACTCGATAATTTTTAACTTGCATACTTATAAAGAATAAAAAATTCTGCCGAGATCCACATTTTAATTTCCTTGGCCCGTCAACTATGTTGATACTCATGCTGCATAAGAGTTTTCCATTAGTCTGCTAAACTTCCTCCCAAAAGCCACAAAAGTAAATTTTGCGATACAGTACTCTAAATGTCCAGTCCATGTATTAATGCGACTGCTAGATTTCTGACAAATTCTTTTGGATTCACAGAATTAGGACGAATACGAAATGATGATCCTCCATGTCTGTCATTTGCCGTTGGAACACTTCGCGTCCAATCGTTGTTCATATCGATTTCCTTCATAAGAGCTTTAGTTATCTTCGAAGTATGACAGAATGTATTTATCACTGCACGTGTAGCTAACAATGCCGTCCCAATAGAGTGTAACACGCGGCTCCGCGTTACAACCCAACGATGTTCGATTTTGACAAATACAGTGCTCTTTAAGGTCAAATATTCTAACTCTGTTCTTATAAAATGTTTCTCTTAACTGTGATTTTAGAAACAATATCTGTTAGTTTCAAGCAGTTTTAATTGAGATTTCTTGAACTGCATTTTTATTTGTAATTAATAGGGTTTTTATGAAATATACAGAACCGCGCGCGATCCGAGTGGATCACGCGGTGGACTATTGTGTCACAGTGGATTTATTTCGCTCAGTTGGATTATTCGCAGTTTACGCGAAGGATTTACTGTTCACATTTAATTATGCCTATCCGAACTTGAGATAATAATGGATTATTATAATGACACGAGTTAAAAACATAGCAAGCAATGAACTAAATATTTGTGAGTTTGAGTCATTGAAGTCTTAACACGCTTTACACACATTCATATTCAGTGACAACTTTTAACAGTGACTATGTTCATATCATCATGTATTTTCAATCGATTGCATGTATTCATTTCAATTCAGACATTTGTGTAAGAATAATTGCTTGTTTGCAAAATATGTTTCTTTATAAGCAGAGCTCACTTTAACTTTTATCGTCTAGAAGACGGACAATTTAGTTTAACTGTGACTGGTGTTTAAGACATTCATTTGTGTTAAAATTTGATTTTATTGCCGACCAGTACATGGTCAATTGGACTAACTGTGAATTCTATTTATATTTGCAACATTGTGTACAATATACGTGTGATAACTCATTTTTTCCTTCTCACATCAACCACCCGAAAAAGATCAGAGACTGATCATGAGTACGGGTAGTAACAATAGCCACCATGGATATGTAGGAAGGGTACAGAATCACGAACTAGATAGCTACCCCGCAAAAATACTCCTACAAGAGATCATCACTTATATAGTTAAATATATTTCCCCGCATTTGATTAGAACAATGACATTTCATGTTATGTACTTTAAGATGAACCACGTAGTTTCAACATCAGTCCAAATTTATGGTAGAAAAGAAGAATATTAATTTTGAAACTGTAATAATGACTTTGTCCATTAATTGTAACTAAGTAAATGCGTTTCTCTTAATACTGCACGCAATTCGTTGCTGTGCATAGAAAAATATTCGTACCTATATTTCCTAACCATAGTATGTCATGAATTTTCGTCAGCTAAATCGGATCCTACTCAGGTGGTAACCGAGGCTGATGTTATTTTTTCAATGTTGTATAAATGAACAGATACATGTTATTAGTGGTCAAATCAAGTCACATAGATTTATTTGAATAATGTCAAACACCAACCGTATGTTCATTCATCGCTTAAGTGAGCAATTTATCTGAATGTTTTAAAACATACAAAATTGTTTTCGTGTCTGCGATGAAATTATGCAGCTAAATTAAAGTAAAATGAAATGTATAGAAGACTAAAACAATTTAGAGCAGCGTTTCTGAAATTTTATATCTTATATATAAATTTCGCTTGATTCTCATTAGTCGGTTTCCTTCGTGATTTGAAATGGACAATGGAACACGAAACCATTCGGTACGTGTTACTGTCTGTTGCTTTCTACGTTCTGCGATTCATTAAGTAAATTATGATTATTGTTTATATGAAGTGCTCTATCTTATTTTTAATACTATTCTACATTGTACGTTTTCAAGGGTTAAATTTAAAACTTTTAGTAATGCGAACAAATGAAATCAGCTAGAGAGCAAATTATTTATCTTTTTGGCAATCTCCAGAGTATTACCTTGAACTGAATAGAGTGGTAAATGTATATTCAGTATTTAGAAAGTAAGACACCAGTTCCGGACAGACACTAAAATTATTTCCCAGAAATTTGAACAAAAGTCCACAATAAACAATATTTTAAATGGCTGAAACTAAATTGGAATTTCAATCAATATGTTGTCATATCATATAACACGACATAGTTACAAATAAGTTTTCACTGTGCATGATTCCATACTACCTTGATTTCAGACAATATTAACTCAATCTTACGGAAATTGAAAAAAAATCATGATTGAGTACAGTAATAATTATTTATTTTATTATATACGACACTAGAAATACAAACAAATACCTTATATATATATATATATATATATATATATATTGGTTTTTGTGGGCATGTTTAAGTATACAGGCCATATATTATTGAGAATATCATTGACAGACCGAAAATTATGGCTTATATCGTAAAAACGTGGTAAGTTTATAATTAGTGATAAAGCTTGTCTGCTCAATTCGCAGAATATCATTTTGGCATTTGATGTGAAGCCGTTAGGTCTTCTTTCAAAATATCTCACAAATTTAGACATAGAAGTTAACAGGAGACGAGAAAAAAATATTATTTGAAAATATAGATTGTTATCATTTCAAGCATACGTGATTTTTTCATCGCTTTACAAATCTGAAACACACTTTTATTAAATCACCTTTATCTTTTATTGTTAACATAATATTTTAGCTACTATGCTGACTAATTTACTATTTTATATTGAAATTAGTATTGTCTGTAATCTTAAAATTACTTATGAAAATATATTGTGATATGTAAAGTGAAACTCAACTTTAACTTTTAATTCTGTTAATTCTCAACTTGCTTATCGTAGCAGTAGTTGTCCAATCGTCGATATTTTTTGAAGATATAACTTAAGGTAATTTATTTCTTTACTCTATTCTTCGTTAACTTTGCCTGAATAAGGTTATCTATAGTTTCTGAAACATAAATTGAAACAAATTTTGTAAGCGAAACCTACCTTTTATAACTAGCCTAGCTAAGCGCAATCATACACCATGCCCAAAATAACGCTACACCAATCGTGCAAAATAGCAAAACTAATATCTAGTAAACGTTTTTATTCGTTTTAAATATTATTGGTCAGCATTAAAGCACGCCAATTAACTGATTGTGATATTAATTATATAGAGCTGCAAAACAATTATGACCTTGACAGCAAAATACTGATGCATCTGTCTTTTTTGTAAGCAAAATGTATGTAACTCGGCCAGGTCTAGACGCCGCAGGTCTTCTATTCAAGTGATTGCGGTTTGACCGCTAATAATTTGCTTGCTCTCCAGCTGTAATAAAGACCAAGGACTGTTGAAATGAGACGAAATGTGTGTCTGACGTCAAAGTTAATATTTTGTGCAGCTAGTTATATAAAGTTGAAGATTCGTGTTTAAATTTTGAATAATTTAAATAATTTGTTCACCAACAAAACCCGAATCTACACCCGAATAATATGTCTAATTCTTTAAATCAAGTTTGCGAGCATGAAGTAAACACCAATCCCATTGTATTTAACCAGTCGTCGAACAACATAACAAAACTACCGCCAGTCGCAACGCACTGACGCATTTCTACCTTCATGGATCATCATCAAAGCACGACGGCAAACTGACTATCGAGGATCAGACCG